>MU224286.1:899268-925585 GCA_018584345.1 Thuja plicata | reverse complement strand
AAGGTGAACAAACCCTAAACAGAAAAACTAGGTTGTGCAATATAATTAATATAAAATATTAATTATATGCACCTAAGAGACAGCTTAAGTGAAAAAAGAGTAATGAAACTACCTAATTACTCTAACATATCTGCCCTTGATAGATGTTGTTGGAGATGTTGATGTCTTGGGAGGATGTTTCAACTGATTTTCTGATGTTTTCAACCAAGATGTATGCTTCCTCAATCTTCTTGATGTGCTCAGAAGTGAATTTTCCTCTGTCCATACAATTAGCTATCACCTTCCTACCTTGTGTTGCTAACTCTTTCAGAATTGTTTAACCAATCTTCAATGAGTTGAGATCTAATGAGAATTTTTTGATCAGTTCATCTAATCTTCCCTTTTTGTACTCATCCTCTACAGTTTTAGTAGCTGAATCTACTAAACTTGTGAAGTTTTCTTTGAAGCAAGTCAAGATGTTGTCAACATCATCCACTGACTGAATATTTGCCAATCTCTTTTCTGTTCGCACTAGGTTATTCAAAATTTTTACTAAATCAAGAAAGATATGATTTCTCATAACTTGTTTCTCTTTGGCTTTCTCCATGGCTAATACATTGATTTTGATCAGGTCTTCTTCTCCCCATGCATCTAGGTTTCTTGAGTCGGGGGTCAAACTTGACAACAATGATATTGATGGTTTGATAGTTGGAGTGAATATAGCATTATGACTAACATCCATACATTCACTTTTCACTGGGATTTCCATAGAGGGTGGTTCATTGGATTGATTATCTTCCTCATTATTCAAATCTAGTGAATCTTTTGACATAGCTTCGTCTCGTTGTAAGGGAGTATTATCAATGCATACCTTCTCTGCTTCTTCAGTGCTGACAAAGGCTTTTTCAAATTTGTTCAAGTCATTTTCTGAAGTTGTCATCATTATCTTAACATAATTGATCACAATGGTTTCATCTGAATCTTTGACTCTGTCAGAGGGTGATGGAACTTTGGGCACAAAATCCTGTGGACCTGTCGTAGGCATATTAAGAGTCTTTGGTTCTTTTTCTTGTTTAGAAGGAACTGGAGTCACTTTAGTTGTAGGCATCATTGATGGATACATGTGTCTGTCCAAAAACACTTTCTCAAATTCTCTTTCAGTCTCTTTGCCAACCAACTCATATTCTTTGTTCATAATGTGAAGAGTTCTTGTTTTGGTTCTTAGATGAGGTTTTACCAAATCTAACAGTATTGCCTTCTCATCATGTGAGAAAACAGGAAGAAGACTGTCTAATGTTTCTTCTCTAATCCTCATATCTTCCTCTATTGCTTGTCTTTTCAATAGGTCTAGTATGTTCCATACTTTGTCTGGAATGACTGTCTTGAGTTCCAAAACTGACCTTTTAAACTTGATCATATGAGAGATAATCATAGAATGTATCTTTGATTTATCTATCTCTTGGTACTTGTCATAGACATTTGTAATTGAATCTAGTCTTCCTTCATTAATGATTTTGTTCCTTAAGACTTCAAGACTAGGTCTGAATCCTACCTCAGGAGGGGCTTGAGTATTCTTTACTTTGCTCTATGTTATCCTTGAAGATGGGTGACCTGTGGGAACTTGCTTCCTTCTTCTAGTCAATTTTCTTGGTACCGAAGGTGGAGAGGATTCCAGGTCAATAGTAGTAGAGGGCGCAAATGTATCTTCATCAGATTTCTTCTTTTTCTTCTTGTGGGTATCATCTGATTTTTCTACGTTGACTTATGTAGGTGTTTGCTTGAGTTCTCTTGCAATTTTAGCTCCCCTAGCTTTATCTAGGTCTTCTTGTGTGACACCATAAACTTTCAGGATGTTGGATGTAATCCTTGATGCCTTCCTCTTATTATCTTCACTGTATAGGACAAAATCAACTTTATTTGTCTTCTCTCTGTATGTGCCCCATCTTGGCTCTTTTGGATCTTTAGGCGCAGACAAAAGAACTTGTGCATATCCTTCCAAAACATGTTCTTCTACTTCATAACCAAGTGGATGAATCCATTTGGTTCTTGGCTCAACTGCTTCCATGCAAGTACAGTCAGTTTCCACCATGAAGCATATGGTGTCCTTATATTTTTCAACTATCTTCTCTGGTATTCTAAACCTCTTCTACATCTTGATCCTGAATGTCTTGATCTCCATATCCATAGAGTCCTTTACACTTCTTTCTGATGTAGCCTTTAATGAAATTTGAGACATAGTAGGTTTTTTCTTGTCTAGGTACAGATTAGAGACCTTACCAACAATGTGGAAGTATAGGTAGATAATCAATGAGCCAAATCTGAATATTTTTCTCTTGTCATGCTTGATAGCTCTAATGTTCTCAATTAGTTGTGCGCACAATATCTCACACAGATTTTATTGTGTTATCTCTTTTCATCCTTATTGCTTCCAGAACTTTAGCTACGGATACATTATTCAGTCTACTTGTGTGCTGAAAATTGTAACCAAGTATCATGGTGATAAGTTTAATGTCTTCTTCCACAATGGGATCAACAGTCATCCCGTGCCTATCGCTTCTAGATAAGAAAGCCTGCTCAACCTATTTCTTTACATCCTTTCCAGTAGGAAGAACAGGTCCAACCTTAGGGAGTCCAATCATCTCATGAACGAGGTTAGCAGTAATGCAGACATGAACTTCACCAATCCAAAACAGATCATCGTGAATCCTACTGAGTAGAATTTTAACCCATTCTGGTTCATAGAACTCGTGCGCATTTGTATACTCAAAAATAGGGTTATCAGTGAGATGTGAGTATTCATCCTTGAATGAGTAATCCGATTTCATCATTGATTCCATGAGCGTGGTTATGTTGTTTTCACCCACAGACTCCTTCTTTCAGTAGATGTAAGCATGTATGTGCTCTACATGCACGACTCCTAATAGAGTCTTGGAGAATTCCCCTTCTACATCATCTAGCACTGACTTGAATGGATGTTTTTTAAACATGAATATTTTCCTTTCAGTGATGTCAAATACTACAGGGGTTGCCATACTTGTTGATTTCTTAAGTAGGCTTTTGCTAGAGTTCTAAAATGACGCGTCCGTGCTAGGGTTTTGTTTCAACTTCAACTTGTTTTGCTAACCAACCAATGGTTATCCTTCAACACTTCGATGCTAACTCCTCCTGTGCTCTCTGAATGCTCAATCTTGAATGCAAAGTGAAGATATAAGATCTTTTACTGACTTATACAAAAGTTACTGTATTTAATGCTTGTTGTCGTAATGCAGTTTACATTGAGAATTTTAATCTTTGCTTTTGTCAAAGTTCAAGTTGTGCGTCCATGCATACAATCTCAACTTGTGACCAAATACATGAATCCATAGGCGCATACCCAAAGGTGAGTATACCAGCCACGCAGGGGTTTAGAGCTTGAATAGCTCCCCCTATGACCATGAGGGTCATCTAACCAGAAGTAGAAGTTGCGTCCACTATGGATGCATCTACTACCTTGTTAACATAATCATCTTTCTTTACTTCAACCCATATTTTACTTGAATCTTTTGTAGCTTTTACAAACTTGACTTCTCCAGATTCTTCAAATAATGATCCTTTAGGCTTTTCTTGTCTTTGTGTCCTGGATCTACAAAACCTTGAGATATGTCCAGCTTTGTTACATGAGTGACATATGATTGGAGGTCTATTGATATTGTTTACCATGCTGCACTGCTTGGCTATGTGTCCATTATAGTTATATATCTAACATGTAATATTCTGATAGTTTCTCTGAGGTTGATTTCTCTGATTGTATTGAGTCAAATTCCTTTGGTTCTGTTGTGATTGATTTCTCTAACTAGTTTTGCAATGTATAGCCCTATGACCAAATTTATTACAAGAGTAACAATAGCCATTGAAGGGTCATACCTCTTTAAAATCTCTTGTCAAGTGTCCATGCTTGTTACAGGCATAACAAGTTCGGTTAACTATCTTTTTTTTATCTTTAGATGATTCTACTCTAGCTTCTGCAAGATTCTCAGTAACTTTTACTTCTATATATTTCTCTTGTACTTTCTTACTTTCTTGTATTGTATTGGTTTCATTTTGTGCTATACTGTATCCAACACCAGTAGTATCTCCTCTTAACTTTTGTGCATAGAGTTGTGATTGAATTAGATCATAACTTGTGTGTAGTTTTTCAATATGATTCTTTGCTTCTATCAATTCAGATTCTATCTTTTTCTTGATGTTTTCCAACTCCAAGATCTTCATATTTGCTTGCATAAGTTCTTCATTTAATTGTTTACTTTCTTTGGTCTTTTCTTCAATATCTATCAAGCTATTTGTTAACTATTCATTTAGATCTTCAATCTTGTCCTTCAGAGACATGTTTTCTTCATTCAGCTTTTTCACCATTTTTTCCAAATCATTTGTAGAGCAATCTTTCAGATCTTTTCTTAATTTTTTTATAAGCATTTGGGAGCCATCAACTTTTAGTTTAAGTTCTTCATTTTCTTTTTAAGATCTGTCAAGATCATCAAGAGCTGCTTCAAGATTCTTTTTCAGATGTTTCACTTCTACTGAATCCATGATCTCCTCAAGTGGTTAAACTTTCTTTCAGAGGACCAGAGCTCTGATACCAATTGTTAGAAACACTGAGAGGAGGGGGGTGAATCAGTGTTTGTCAATTATCTTTATTTCAGCAACTTGAAACTTAAATCAAATAGATAACAAATGAAACATAACACCATAACACATAACACAAGATATGTTTACGGGTAAACCTTGATCAAAGGAAAACCCCGGTGGGAATTAGTACCCACAAATGATTGTACTAGTCTTATGAACTTGTTAAGGTTCCTTTGCCCTGTTAGGAGCAGTCTTTACAATGCAAGTACAATGAACCTGTTAGGAGTCTTTACAAAAACCTTGTTAAAGGTGAATGGCTCACTGCCAGAGCTCACTACCCAATAGGATGAAGGCTACAACCTTTAGATAATAGATATACACTATATCAAAAGATGAATTGTTGTTCTGACACTGTTGTCTGATCAATTCTGTTTATGCCCTGATGCTCTAATCCCTCAAAGAGCTTTATCTCATACTGATTTGGTGTATTGTTCTTCTGGATATCTTTTCTACATATTTTCCACTCTTTCACTTAATACAAAATTGCATGTTAAGTATATATACATGCCTGAATAGACGCGACCAAAAACAAGACCTTAGTCGGCCCAAAAACAACATACACAACGCTTCCAAATGAATTGGCTTAAGCGTGTTTAAATGAGTGTTAAAGACATAATTACAAATATGTTACAATAGGCGCATGGCCTTTACAAAACAAAATATTATACGCTAATCAAAATCTGTAGTCGGCTTCATGCTCTATTTTCTGAACTGCTAGTGGCAATTGAACTTGTTGTATCTTATCTGTATTGTCATATCTTACCATGCATGTATATAATAAGCATAATAACATATCATAGAGCTTATGTATAAAGGCGCATAGTCTGACTTGATCGTACGCACGTGCACTGGTGCACTGATCAACTATATATCTCTGTTTTATTCTATTTTCTATACTTAGCCAAATTTAGTTCTTCAAAGTTGTGAACTTACTTGTCAAAACTTCATATGACTTTGTTGCCTTAATGAAAACACAAAATTAGTCATATACACCCTGAGTGTCAACTTGCCAACATAACTACCTTTCCCAACATGATATCCGCAAGTTGCCCTATAACATGGACTGTTTGAGGGTCCTTCTTCTTCCTTCCAGGCTTTTTAAGGCATGCTTCCTTAATAGTTTTTCCATAGAGAGGGACATCTTTGATAGCTTGGAACAGAGGGATTTGGATGTGCATGTTTTTCATCTGCTCAAGAATATCAAATAGCATTTATTCTTGGGATATAGGTTGTTCTATGTTAAGCCTATGTGGAAAAGGACGATTAACTGAAGTGTGAACATCAGTTTTGCTGGATATATGAGTTGATTGCGTGGTATTTTGCAGTGTAGCTTCTGGAAGTGGTGCTGATGTTGCAGGAGTGTCTGCAACCTCTGTGATAATAGGATGTTTAGGTGCAGGTAGAGTGGTACCGAACCTCAAATGGATATCAGATATCTCTAGTGCATAGTCAGGGTACTATTGAGTATCAGTGGTATACATTGGTTGTTGTTGTTGCTTGTTGTTAGGATTAGGCTGCGGCTGAGAAGGTAATTAGGTTGGCTTTGGATTAGGACTGGTGGCTGTAGGAGGTGGCATTATTGCAGTTGGAGGCACTGGAGGTGGTAATTGTGGAAAAGCAAGATTTTGGTTAGGCTAATGCAGAGGCCCCCTCCATTGGTTATTTTGCTGCCAATTCCATTTTTGTGGTTTCCATTGATTATGAGGCTAAGGCCACTGGTTATTTTGTTGGTTAGGCCACTAGTTATTCCAGGAAGGCTGAGAGTACTAAGAAGGATTCTGATAACTTTGGTTTTTCCATTGATTGTTATAAGGATTGGAAAATTGCAAAGGGCCCTGAACATACCTTGTCTTGAAGCCCATGGTCGACGTTGAGCAACAAAGAACACTTGCTCATCGTCTCCTTCTATCTTCATGTACTCAATAGGCAAATGTTGATTCTCCAGGTTCGCCACCAGCTTGCATCCGCAGTCTTTCTTTTGTTTACGGTAGTGAGGACAGTACTCAGCTAACTGTGATTTAGCATCTGCATGCTTCTTCTTGGCAGTCATGGTGTCGAGATGTGTAGCAACATCATTAATGATGTCTTGCTTGAAATCCGCAAGCAAGTTAGATATCTCCAGCTTGGAAATGCCCAAACTAATCTCATTAGTGACTGTGGACCAATATCCTCTGCCTTTCTAATTTCCAGTTGATCTAGAATAGTTGAGACAAATTTTATTGAGGTCATCCCAAGAAGATTGGGATATGTCTCCACCAGCCATGAGGTCCAGTGCTTCTAGACAGTTGTTGTTTACTCCTCTTAAGAAGACTAGTTTCTGTGAATTCTCCGCCAGCACATGTTGGGGATTCTTCTGGATTGTGTACAAGAAAAGTGAAACATAATCCTCCAAGGTTTCATCCTCCTTTTGCGACATTCAAAAAATGTCATCTCCCCTTGGGTCACTCCCCTTGCAATACTCTTTGTATTTCTACAGAAACAGAGTCTGCATCTCATCCCAGGTGCCTGTTGCATTAGCTCCTAAGCCCATGAACCATCATAAGGCTGACTCTTTCAGTGTTGCTGGAAATAGTTTGAGTTTGTAGGCATCATTGTTATAGTCAAAGCTACGACAGAGGATGGTGAACTCAAACAAAAAGGTGTCAGGATCTTCAGTTATCAGGCCAAAAAACTTTGGAAGTGCGGCAGTGGGTATATTTTTGATATTAGAATTGTTTATAAGGCTCGTAAGAGGAAATGAGAAAGTAGGTTGTGCCATTACTGGAGGTATTTCAAACTGGAGTTGCTGCTGGAAAGGGATATTAGCTACAGGATTGTTAACAACAGGTGCATTTGGGCCAAAATTATCGAGAAAGCGGGCCAAAATTTTAGCAAAAGGTCGAAGACCACTTATATCAAAAGGCTCTGCTCCAGAGGAAGATGCTGCAGGAAATTCAGGACTTTCGTCAACAAAAGGTAACTCAACTTATTCAACTTCTTCGTTCAAATTCACAGACTCCCCTAGAAGAAATCTACCATATTCAACTCATCTTCTTTCTCTTCGATGCATGCAAATGAATTCTTCACACTTGTGAAGAAAATTTAGGACTGCAAACCACTATCTAAAAGCTAGCAAGAAATGAAAAAGATGACTCAGAAAGGTGCTTAGCTTGACACCATCCCCGGCAATGGCGCCAAAAATGAACCGCCTCACAATATGTGCTTAGTAATCATGCCCAAAGCCTCTCTTAGAAATAGTTTATTCAATCTAAGGATTACTTCTCCCACCATGAGGTGCATTTAATTTGTTAACCCAGGGACGTATACTTGAAATGGTACGGCACAGTATTTGCACTAAGTCTCTCAAAGAGTCATTCCACTTATGCTACATGAAGGTAAAATGCATGAAATAAATCTACACTAGAGCTGCAAGAAAGTAAACACACTTACTCCTTACTGAAATGAATGTTAGAAATTGTAAACTCTACTTAAGCCTATGCTTTCAACCTAGAGCATTCACTATAACTTTCCTTGTAGGTGTTGCAAGAACATTCACAAAGTACAATGATGTAGGAAGAAACCGTAATCTTCTATCTGAAATGTTGGGAATGTTGAAAATAAATCTACTCTACTCTATTCTAATCCACCTTCCAAGTGGGCCCCTTTGGTCGGCTTCTGCTAATCTACTAACACAGAAGGTAAACCAAAAATCACTTCATTATATTTCAAAAACTGATTACATAAGAACAATACATAAAACTGGAAAAATAACTTGTTGTGCAAGATGCAACAATGTATTCCCAAAAACTTCTGAACTTACAAACTAACAGTCAAATCCCTATAAATAGAGGATCGACACTTTATTCCAAAATATAAAAGAAAAGATCTGACTGAAATCATGCCAGAGAAGAAAGGGAAACATAGCAGCCCATGACATGTGCAATAAAGTTTGGGTGACCAATTCAACACGATGATGAGTGCAGAGGGAATATAGTAGCGCTACATTCCTGCGTTTCTGGAATAGTGGCTCCTCTTTTGTAGTAGCCATGTCTTCTAGTGCCATGATGGTTAGCCGTCACAGCTGGACCTCAACATTCTCTTTTAAATGTTGTCGACCACTCTCAAGCTACTCCTACTTCATGGCAGGTTAGTTATCATGCAGAAATATTCATACAAGTAAACTTAATCATTTTGATCCAAATATTAGAACACACATTTTGATAGCTATATGAAATACTGCAATATATATATATATATATATATATATATATATAGGAAAAACATGACATAACTATCTACCCATGGGTTTGACGGGTCTAACTGTACTTTAACACAAGTTCAACATATTATAAGCCCACAAATGTTTTGGTAATACTTAAAACAGAGTATTAAGATCAATATAATAGAGACAATAAATGGTCTCATCAGTATGTTTGATATCTTGAATAAACTATTATGATAGTGCAAAAAATACAAATTGAGACAGTGATATTGTGTGGGAACACAAGATGAAGTAGAATATTGTCTTTCAAAATTGAAGTATGAACCCATGTTGAAAGGTTACTAACTTTTACTAAAGATTTTTTTATAGATTCTCAGGGAGAACTAGATAAGAGTGCAGATTTACAATATGAATTTAAAAGACAATAAAACGGACTCAGGAATCAATGCTGAATTGAAAGGACATATACTAGAGCTATCTAACTGGTACCTCAAGAAGAAAATAAAAGGATTTTCTCTAAGGAAGTAATAAGATTTTGTGGAACAAAGTTTGATTCTTGTAACCATCTTCCATGCCTTACAAAATGGAGACATTTTTAAGATGAGAAAACCTTTTTGAACTTTAATGCTTAGGAATAAGCTATTTTGAATAATGTTGAACATCAATGACCTACAATTAGTGTATCCTCATAAGATCTTCGAATATGAGTGGCTAAGTGATCAATATAAACTCAAAAAAATATTACAACTATTGAAGTACAATCATGATACACTATTCATTGAATGGAGAAACTTCCAAAATATCAATTTCACACCCAACAAACTAGCTAGCAATTCACCCACTCTAACGAAGAGATTTAGGTCCTATGGGTATTGGTGGAGTTGGTAGGGATAGTTTGGGGATTGTTCAGTTTATGTTTTCTATTTATAAAGATCATCATACTAACAATCTAATGGAGGTTATTGCTATTTTATATGTTGTGGAGCGTGCATGTGCTCTTGGCTGGAGCAGGCTCATTTGTGAATCTGATTCGCAAGTAGTGGTGCATTTGTTTTCTCGCCAACATTCTTAGTAGGTTAGTTGATAGTTAGCTTTGGTGGTTAACCAGATTCTGCATTTGTGTGCTTCTTTGGATTATGTTACTTTCAATCATATCCCTAGAGAGTGGAATGGTGTAGGAGATTGTTTGGCCAAATGGCCTTTTGATCACTTGCAAAATTGGAATATTGTGGATAGGGGTCAATTACCTCTGGGCTTGTCTCAATAGTTAGATCGTTTAGTGGACTTAGAAAGGGATGTTTGATGCTCGTGCTTTGTACTTCTTCTTGATTGAATAAATTTTCACCCCTCTTTCATTTTTAACAAAGAGATTCGTGCAAGATATCTTAGACTCGATGATATTCAAGGATGCACCAAACAAGAAATCTCAGATGAAAACTAATGCGTAAGGATTGGGAAAAACAAAAACTCCCCACTGGCCTACAAAGAATTAATCAACAACATGGCTCAAAACATAGCAATCCATGAATTTGTTTGGCATAACAAGTGTCTTAAAATGAAGGAATTTTAGATAGACAAATAATCTTGTTATCAAATCCCAAAGACCCTAGGAATAGAGGAATATTTTCATCTTTGAGTGTCCACTAGTTAGTGTTAGATAGCATTGCTTATTCAACAACATGATATTTAAAAGAGATAGTCATTATCTATTAGACTTGTATAAAAAAAAAATCATTTCTTGTTGGAGACATTTTACTTAGGCATGCCAAAGGAAAGATTATTTGGGTGTCACTTATTTTAATGACTAGATCTTTCAATGTAGAGCATGGATGAGAGATGTCCTTATGATCAATGACTAGGTCTTTCAATGTAGAGCATGGATGAGAGATGTCATTGATGATCAATGACTAGATCTTTCAATGTAGAGCATGTATGAGAGATGTCCCTGGTGACAAGTGAGAGAGAGGAAGAGAAGTCTTAATTCTTAGTCCTGTGAGAAGCTCAATGACTATCTTTAGCTCCATCTCCACAATTTGATATTATCAAGCATAAACAATCTTATCAATCACTATAATTTAATTGTTTACGAATTTCGTGGTAGTGATTGAATAGTTATGGGGTAGGAAGTTGTGGGCGGTCTTAGAAATAATTATAGTAAAAACTAGATCAATTCAAAGTCATTCTATATGTTTGGAGGATTTGATTGTAGATAATTATAGTTGAACTAGTTCAAATGGTCATAATTTTCTTCATTAAAAGAATATCATGTTAATGGGTTTTTGGTTTGGTTGTGAACTTGAATAATTTTAAATGAGTTTACTAAGGATTTGAATGATTTTAAATGAGTTTACTAAGGATCATGTCTTCCTAAGTGTAAGAATCTCACTATAATAAATGATGAGACCAAATTATGCCCTAGACAACTTTGGTGAAATAGATACCTCAATCTTTACATTTTGTCAAAGAGGTATCCACTTAGACCTACACTTGTAAGATTTAAAAAATGATCTTAATTTGAGATAAAACTCTCCATCAAAGAAAAATAAATAAATATTAAAGAACAATCTTGTTAAAGAGAAAGTATCAAGATATTTATTGTTTTAGAAAGAGAAAAAAAATCCATCAATAAACATTGAGAGGCAAGAACCTTAGAACTTCAAGAAAGGTAGCCTTGAACTTCAATGTGTATCAATCCACAAGACTTCTCTTGAACCCTTTTAATAAATGAATGGCATTTACTCACTATTAAACATTTTTATTTTGGCACGAAAACCCTAATTATTTTGTTGGGTAAAGTTGTTACATCAAAATTGAGATGAACCTAGCATCAATTAAGTTTAAAATGTATAATAGTCATCAACATAGTATTCAAAGTGAAGGAATTAAGAAAAACACTTCTAGGCAATTACATAAACTAAAATTATAAGGAAAATGAAAGCAAAAAAACATATTGATTGAAAACATAAGAAATATACCTTTGAGAACACAAATTCTAGAAGAAAACTCTAGCAAAAATGATGTAATCTCTCCCTTGTCAACAATTTCTGATTCTAAATACAATCATAGGTCTTTGGAGCACACAAACAAGTTGAAACTACAATAACTAGTCTCTAAGATAACTTACAAAAGCTCTTTAACAAACTCACTCAATTCTATCCACCTTAACAATTATCTAGTTGTATAATTGAGACAAATTATCTTGGATTTACTTCAATTACACACATCAATCCTCATACTACCTTTATAACATATATTTATGCTCAATGAGATGTCAAGAAGTCAACAAGTGCCAAGTTACCAAACTTTTTCTATGTATGATACAGGAGCAATTACAAAATCACCATCTTTCAACAAGAGCAATTATGAAACCATCACTTTTTAGCAAGGATGGATGGAATACAAAATCACCACCTCTATGTAGTCATTTTCCTCCTACTTTTAGAAACCATAATATTTTTTCTCAATTGCAAGATGTGTGTGTAAGCTTTGAGTTGTTCTATTTCTATACAAGATTTTTAGTCTCTTCAAAACCAATTTACCTAATAAAAAACTTTTGCATGTATACTCAAATTGATGTCTTCTATTGAAATTGCACAACATTTCAAGAAGAATATGAATATTCAACTTTCTCATTTTTTATCCATTTACATAATTAGTCACCAAAAGCTACGAATACTCAAAATGAGAGAGATGTTCCTTTTCATGAATGACACATGGGTACCACTTCACTTTGTGCAATTCCAACCAATATACAAAAACCTCTACCTCCACCTATTTAAAGGATTTTGTAAGGTCAAATTGTTTAAACTTATTGAACCTAAATCATATAAACATTTTTTCTCCCACAGCAAAGGATTGGTTTAGATTCCTCCACTCAACATTGTCCTTGCTTGTAAGATTGAGGCATTAGGTTACTCCTTGTCGTGCCAGGAATTCAACATGAAGTGGTCTACCTTTACAAAATTAGCTTGGTATATATGTAGGGGATGCTTAACATAACATGTATCTATAAGCAAAACATCCAACATCACTTCCTCAACAAATTTTTAGCTAGTAACGAATTAAATCTACATTGTCTGGCATAAGGTTTTAAGTGCTAATAAGTTTCAATACCAAGTTGCCCAAACAAATTTTGAGATATGATCCTAGCTTGGGAGCAAGATTAAAAAAGTGTATCGATCTTTAACATAATTGACTTTGATGCTAAACTACTTCGGATACTCTTTTTCTTTTTCTATCAAAAATTTAAAACTAACACTTTTGTTATGCAACAAATTTTGGATCAACCTTTGAATTACAATCAATTATTCTCACCTCATTTATAGTGGTTTTATTTCCCTTTTGATCTTTTTGGTAAGGACACTTTTTTGGGCACAACTTCCAACAAGTTGCACTTGTATGACCATTTGAATCACAATGTTAACAATGAATATGAAATTTGTTTTTTGTGCTTGTAGCACTTTCCTTCATTATCTTGGCCTTGGCTTCTTTTGTCTTTAGAGACAACGGAGGACTAGACTATGTCCTTCAATGTAATGAGCATGCGCAGATGCTTCATCTACATCCATTGGCAAACACAAGCCTCTGAAGTGGCTATGAAAACCTTTTGTGTATCATCAATGTCTCTTGTTGCACATATACTTTAATTACTCATAAAATTGACACTCCGTACATATTTTCCTTTAGGTCATATAGGATAACTTTGTATCTTAATCCCAAGAAATAATATAATAGAAGCTTGCTTGCTTGAAGACATAGAATACACGGGACATCCAAACCAAATCAAAGCATGCTTTGCTAATCTCAATCTACCAATGGAGCTAACCAATGGTGACACATCACTGAATCCACTTCTCCTTCAAAGGAAGAATCTCAATCTTTACCTCAACCTTGAATAGGAATTTCTCTAGAAGATGTGATTCGCCATGGCTTTGTTCCTATCCTTCATTGAAGTTAAACTTTCTCTGTTCTTGGCATCCTATCCTTCATTGAAGTTAAACTTTCTCTATTCTTGGCATCCTACAAAGAGTGCAACTTCTCGATCCCTCTCATTATCTCAATTGACTAAGACATGCTTGCATCATCTAGTTCTAGCTTTGAGTTACCTTAATTCTTCACCAAGATTTCAGTATCTTCTATCATATGGAGGTTCTTTCCAGCTTAAGTCAACATGTCTCTTTGCAGAGACAAAAATTCTCAACTTGCTCTTGTGGTGAAACAAACTTTTGAAATCACCCATAACTTTCATAAGGAAAATAGTTCTACTACCACCTTAATATGTAACCTACAATGGTTTAAACTATAGTTTATTTTCATCAACATATATGATAAGTGAACAAATTAAAAATGACACTTTTATTCAATTGTACAAACTAAATTTGAAAGAAGAATAGTCCAATTGAAGGTACAAGAAATTTACCCTACACAATCTAAATTTCAGAAGAAAACTTCAATCGAAATGACGCAAATGACCCCATTGTCTATCATCTCCAATAACAAATACAATCTCAGGCCTCTTGGAAACACCCAAAACAACAATGTCTTATTCATAAAGATCATTTGCAACTCTAACACTCTCAGTACTATCCAGCTAAATGCAATCTAGGTGTTCACTTGGGCACTTGAATTCTCTGGGTATTCACTTCAATTCTACTCGCCAATAATTAGAATGCAACATGAATTTGTACTTCCATATAAATCAAAATAGAAGAAGAGAAGACACCACACTCTCAAAAAGATGTAGAATTCAACACTACATTTGAAACACGTAACAAACCTAACCCTTTCCAGCAAGGGTTAAATATGAAACTTCCACTTCTCAACATGAAATGATTGTATAATCAGCATTTAGCAAATCAAACCACAAGTTCTATGTTTTTTTACCCCTAACTTTTAAATAAAACCCAAAACAAGAGCATTTTTTTTTAATTGCAGAACTTTTCAAGAGGAGTTTACATATGCAAGAATATTAAACTCAAGTGCCGCAAGAAAATTGTTTTGGAGCCTACAACGCAAGCATCCTTCAAGCTATGATCAGTTTATTATAATGTCGTTATTTTCAATCCATTACAAACCACTAATATAACCATAATTTTTCTTAAACATGGTCTATCATACAATGACACGAGATGCAAGTTGAAAAAATTATTAATTTTCACTCTAAGCGTGGGAAGAAGCAAATTACTAGATCTTTATGCAGCTACGGTCTAAAGACAAGTTGTTAAAGGTATGTGAGTTGAGTAGCTCTGTGTTTCATATTCTTAGATGTTAAGTTATATGGTTGGCTTAGGAAGAGAAGTTATGGCTAACTTCATGACTAAGCCAATTAAGTCTCTCTCTAATGGAGCCTATCGTACAAAAGAAAATTATATTAAATTGGTAAGAAGCCTAGTTTTCGCTCTAAATTTGATGGCATAAATAACTAGTCCATATGGAGCTATTATAAGAACCATAGACAAAAGCTAATCAGTCAATTTGTTAAGACAATGAGTTAATGCCCTGCTTCTCGAGGGCAAATGTGGAGTTTCATGGTGAGGTTAGCCTAAAGAAATTATGTTGTGCTGTATGAACATGGTAATTGAGATGAAGCGTCAAGAATGGAGGTTGTAATGTCGGCAATGACAAGATTGCCAAGCAGTTGCTGCTATTGGCAATCTTGTCATTGCGCAACTGCTTGGCAATCTTGTCATTGCTGCTATTCTCTGGAAAGAGAAAGATACAGTGATGGAGCGCACTGATGGATTCACCACCTGAATCTGAGGAAATTTGTCTAGTCTCTCTCCATGAATTATGCCTGGAAGATTCTCCATTAGTAGTTTCAATTGTGTAACTAGTATAGGCCCTGATGATTTTATGGAAGTTCAATCGGCATCAGTTTAGAGTGCCTGCATTGGTCCTAAAATTTTGCTGTTTTTTGGAGGTTATTAGTAATCTTCATGGCGGTTGTACAGTTTTGAATTGAACTTGAGAAAATAGTAGAGCTGAATGGATGTTCATTATCTTTTTTTATTATTCATTTGTAGCGTCATGAGATACAGTAGAAATGTTAATTGTGGCTCTGTGGAGTTCATCATCTGATTGTTTATAAATTGAAGCTTTGTCAGTTGGCCTAGTTGTGCTTGCAAAGATTGCCTAGAGGATCTCTGGTTTTTTGCTGATTGATACAGAAACTAAATTTCCAGTAACTATATTACCCATGAAAGTATTCTTTGAAAGAGACCTAGCATTTTTGGTGTGATCACATAAACTAAACCTCCCATTATTTAATTTACAGGCGATTTACACATTTCTGATTTGCAATCAATATTTACCGATAAGCTGAAGCATTCTTTAAAGCTTTATCAATAATTTTCAGATAGCAATAAGAGCTGAGGGCACACACCTACCATCGTCTATATTAACTGTCAACAAAGTGGGGTTTGACACAAAACCAGCAGAGTACAGTTCTATTCTAGTTCACTATCTTCTCTCAATTTCTCATAGGTATCTGTCTTTGATAAGGAAGATATTCATTAGAAATTGAGGGAAATTTTGAAAAATATGCTTTTTGAAAAAGCCCTTGCACCATCTATTGCTAATAGAAGGTTGCTTTACAAACTTAGATTAATGGCAATGGAATTGGAAATGACAAGCATTTCCCGCAAAAATATCAGACAAACCCAATTAAATGATATTGTGATATTGAGAACTTGTTCATCAATTAACTGGAACAAAGCATGCATCTTTCAGTGCAGGGAAAACAAATCCAGAACAATTACTAAAATGCCAGTTTCCATCATTAGGTTTCAGTCACTTTCACATATACTCTTACATTGGAAACAAAAACCCAAGTATTTCATTGGTTTTCATATTTAGTAGTTTGTTTATTCAACGCACATATTTGCACTCAAACAGAAACAATTAAATAGAATCTCTAGAGGGGTGGGGGTAGGGATGGCAACCCGAATGGTGCAGGTCCAGCAGCTTCTCACAGACCTTAGTACACGGACATAGAATAGAATTAAAGAACTGGACGCAATTTTATTCTCCAGATTAGCGAGACATAAAACCCAAGGATTGCTGTCTGTTTGTCTTGTATCGTGACGACAACTCACCCAGTAATTTGAATATTCTTCTTTATTTATCAGCTAGCTCAAGAAGTTCAAGTAAAACTTTAAAAACAGACAAGAATGGTGGCAGAACAAGTAATCAGTCTCAAACATTAAAAGCTCCCAATCTTTTTGCCAATTCTTCCAATCATGGGTTAATGTCTATGATATTGTAGACCAGCCAGCAGACTTCCATTGGAGTTGGAGTCTGCTCCACCCAAAAAGCATGGGATAAAGAGGAATGATTAAACAGCATTTAAACCTTGCACCTAAGCTGAAGGAATCAGATGTGATGTGGAGTGGCCCTCAATTCGCTGTTTATTGGAACACCCTACCAAAAAAATACTACCAAGCTTATTTCAAATAACTAGTTCTTGAATTTATGACTAAGCTTTAACCAATTTTCATTTAATATTAAGGTTTAGCTGGTAGTTACTTCTTAGAATAACACAAAGCTATCAAAATGCATACGTGACTTAAGACTACATCTAAAGCCTGTTAATACCCAAGCAAATAGAAAATAAAAGCAAAACCCTCCAGGCGTAGCTAAGCACCTAAATATCAATGGGAAGGGCCACAATCTCCCAGTTAGTGAAGCGATTACATTCCAAATTCCATTCCTCTAATGACAGATAAGATAATAGACAAAAACATCTACTCAGAACATCTATATGAAGTTATGCAAATAACTTCCAGTAAGAATCTTTGTTCTAACAATATAAAAGGTTGAGCTGAAAGTGATTTATTAGAATAATGGAAAGTCATCATAATTGCATGAGAGACGTAGACAGAGATGCATCTAGAGCATGTTATTTCCAAAGCAACTATACATCTAGACCCCGTCCATATCAAAGTACTTAAAACAAAACTGTCTAGGCATAGCTGAACTCCTGCTAGTGAAGCTTTAAACTCAGACACTTGTTCCCCTAATGACGATTGAGACATTGGTGATTGGACTAAAAATTCTGTCCAGGTTATTTATATGAGCTAATGCAAATGACTTTGCTCTAAGATATCAGTAGGAAATTCCAAAGGAACCTGAAAATATTCGAATATAAAAAGAATCGTTGCTGATTTCATATGAAATAGTAGAGTTTGTTAGACAAACTCCTATAAACTGAGAGTAGGAGACAAAATTTAACAGAAGAAATTCAAAAGATTCTAAGCAAACTAATAACAAGCATACCTAAGAGTACTGTTGGATTAAATTAGTGGATAAGCATGTCAAAATATGTGAACAAAACCATGTCATATTGGTGTCCAGGAAGAAGATCCAGAAAAATCTCTGGCTTGCAGTCTCACAAGAAAATCCATTGAATTGTAATTTGATTGATTTCATTAATTATTTGATGCACTGTAATTGCAATACGACAGCAGTGAAGTGAATCTGTGGGGTGCAAATGATTGTTGCAGCCAATCTAAAAGCTCCATGATGGGGTTTAGCTGTAAAATTTAATAGAATTCGACAAATTTTCACGATGGATACTCGCAAGTCATAAAATGCAAAAAATTATGGTCATTATGTCAGAACACCTGCAAAAGTTGGTTACACTGGGAGCCTTGGATTTCATTCTCAATCAGGAAGCTAGCTTGAGGTGGCTATGCCACTATATAAAAGCAAAAAACAACTTAGCCAGAATCAAGCTTAAAGTTGATGGAGGTGCAAGCCAAATACTTCTCAGACCTGGTAGATATGCAGAAGGAATTACGCAGTATGTGATGCAGCTATGAGGGTTTCCAAAACAAAGCAAAAAAATCCAAAATAATAAAAACACCACAAAGATACAAAGATTCAAATTTGAATCCGTTTCTCCTGTGAAGTTGTAAAGTAAATTGTGGTTTCATTTCTTCTGTGAAATAGGAAAGTTTGTTTAATTAGCGGAAAAATACTCTGATTACTTATCTTTGGTTTAAAACTCTGTACCTAAAATTGCAGCCGTTGCTGCTACAGCATCCCAGATTCGAAACCGGGTGGACATGCTCCTTCTCGTAGAGAGTCTAAATTGTGCCTTGCGAATTTTGATTAAGTCCTGTTGCAAGAATCTTCACAGAAACCGATTAAAATCAGGAATTCTAATTATCTGATGCCTCTATCAGGGATTTCTTATATATCTCCCTCTCTGCCAAACTGACTCTGACCTTCCTTCCTATATCCAGAGCCGTTCAATTCTTAAAAATCTCTCTCTCCGTGTTCCAAACTAATAGTGTTATAAACAGACAATACACTAAACGGAGCCATGAAAACATTTAGGGCTTGAAATTTGTTCAACAACATGATACATCACTAAAGAATACATCAAAACGACTATTGCATGAAATTTCTCCTTACCGAAAAAACCCCAACACTTCAAATTAACAAATTTAAAGAGCACAAAAGGATTTAAGCGCAAAATGAGGGAAGTTTGCAGAATCAGACAAATAATAGAAGGGCAAAATTTGGGGAAACCCTGCCGCAATTAAATGAAAAATCAAATGAAATAAGTATATTAGCATTGAGTAATGCATCCACCTACAATTTCTTGCTCTCTGGATCAAAATCAACCTCTGGAGATCCCATAATACAGCGGATTGTATTTTACATATCATACATATTAAAGCAAATCAAGAACCAGGCTTCCAGCTAAAGCTTGTCCTGGCCATTAGAGATACGAAGCTTAACAGGAAGAGGGCGCCCAGTTCCAGAGCCGCCGCAACTGGAACAGGTCCGCATTCCCGTGCGGTCACATGTAGAGCAACCTTGATCTCCATCGGACCAGCGCTTGCAGATGCAGGGAACCCTCTTGGAACCATTGCAGGTAGGGCATCTGGGCGCCGCTCCTCCCCTTACAAATGACTTGGGCTGCTCGTTCTCCATTAGGGCTTTGAAAACCCAAGCTCCCACAATCATCCCGATTCCTGAAGCCACCTGGGAGGCCGCCACTACGCCTGGAGCCATGTTAATCTTACTGATAAACAATCTGCTTCCTCTGTTCCAAATTGAGGCCTTTCTGGAATAGGAAATGAGTTTTCTGATATGGGATGAAATCGGATTGCTTAGATATTATACTGATTTGTTGAGTGTGTGGTGTTACTGGCCGCCAGAGACGACCGTGTGATGATTGAATATGGCGGAGATCATTTGGCCACGTTGTGAGGGTTGGAAGCACACCAAGTTTTGTTTTCCTTCTTCAAATAGAATGGAATCGAAGTTTTTTAACGTCAACCATGTCAAGACAGTGTATGACAGACAGGACTCTCTCTTTTTAACTTTTTGGAATAGTTAATTATTATTTTTTATTTGATTAAGAATATTTCTAGCACCCATTTTTAACAATTTTTCTAAGCAATTATTAAAATATTTGAGTAAATAATTTGTTTGTTTATAATATAGAATAGAATATAGTATAATAATCTTTAATGTCTAGAGGCTGCTGATATTTTCTAGACCAAGTCAAATAGTGATATTGGTATAAGGATTCAACTATGTAATTTAGGAGTCAAACTGATTGGTTAACAAGAACCATCTCATAATGAATTGAGGTGAAGTATTGGGCCTTCCAGGGAGGTCACCCATCCTAGTATGACTCCAACCTATGTGTGCTTAACCATGAAGTTTCTTTCAAGATTTATCTGAGACTCCTCGTATTCTCCCTATGTAAGTGTTATATGGGACACCTAATACTCCTAACTATCTAATTTAGGAGTCAAACTGATTGGTTGACAAGAACCATCTCAGAATGAATTGAGGTGAAGTATTGTGCCTTTCAAGGAGGTCACCCATCCTAGTATGACTCCAACCTAAGCGTGCTTAACCATGAAGTTTCCTCCAAGCTTAACCCCACTTAGCTTGATATCCCATTTATAAGTGTTATATGGGACTCCTCTTATTCTCCCTATGTAAGAATTATATGGGACTGCTAATACTCTTAGTATGTAGGAGGCACTAAGTGTGCTTCAAATGAAAGACATACATACCTTACCCCTACAAGATTTGAACTCATAGTGACATCTCCCTCAAGAGTACAAGTACTCCACCATAAGATGTAAAAATTATTTGTTTGTTATATCAAATTATTTTAAATGTTTGAGATTATTCATAGGAACTAAACAAGTGGAATGAAAAAATAAACAATATTGTCCTAATCTAAGTACGTGAATTTCCTAAAATGGTTCAACTTTCCTATCAATGTATATCCACTTCACATCTTTTGAATGAATCTACACCCTACATGTTTAGAAAAATGAGCTTCTTAAAATCATATATCTTTTAAATGATCTTCTCCTTAGTACTAAAATTATGATTTTTTTAATATAAATATTATGTTTCAAATAATTAAAAATTATGATTTTTCTTTGCTTCTAACCTGGAGAATATAAAAATAATATTATATTCTAAAAGTATGTTTTTATATTAAATGTGTTAAATATTATTATTGTACTATTGCATTCAGGACCCTTTTTAGGGAGGCATTTTTTCATAGTTTTTATCATAGTTTTGTAATATATCATTTAATTTATATTGAAATTGGTCTTTTAATTTACAATATAGTATATTTATGAGATACCATATTTTATATTTTATATTTTATAATGTAAACATGTCATTTTCATTAAAAAAATTCAATTATTTATAATATATAACTGTTATATATTCTAAAAAAATTATATATATGCTATAAATAATTATTACAATTTCTAATATATAATATAAAAGTACTATATCATATATGTTATATTATATAATTTTAGTATTTCACTAACTCTTTATTTATTATTTAAATTCCACAATATATATAATATTTATAATAAAATTAAAATTAAATTTACATATATAATTATAACTAAATGGCACTTGTATAAATTATATTTTAATTTTCATACAATTTAATATTATTATATTCTAAAAGTATGTTTTTAGGTGGAAAAAATAGTGTAAAATTCGCAAGAGGTCTGCTGAGAGGAATTCGCGATGATTGGCGATAATGTGCGAAAACCCGCAGAGGCTGCTGCTGGCGTCATCCTTACCTCGGGCGTCGCTGGCATCACAGGGGTGACTGACGTTGGAGGAGGTGCAAGCAGTGATCTGGCTGAAAATGACGTCTCTAGGTGTGCTCTTTCCAATTTCCCTAAATCCAGCATTAATAATTCCTTTGATGTTTCGTCAGTCCCTGTATCTTTGCAATTCAATTCCCCCCCTGTGATTTCTCCTCCCCTCACTTCAAATGGAAATATTAGCATTGCATCTGCTACCATTAAACCTAACCCTACTGGTAGTGTTAAGTCGAGATCCTTCCTGGAAGCTGTTGCGAGTTCGACTCCAGCAATTAGTGTCGGTGCTAGGTTTACCACCTCCGCCCATAATGAAAACTCGCCAGCAGGTAACCAACCTGGGAACCTTTCATCATTTGATGTTTCTCCAAACCCTGAAATGTTGGTTGAGATATTAAAGGAAAAGGATAGGTTGAGAAACTCTGCGATTTTCTTTTCAGCAGTAGAAATTGATAAGGTGCCGCCTAGAAAATTCCTTGATGACTGGTTCCAAAATTTATGGAACCTGAAACTAGGTTACCACATTTCTTTTTTCCGCCAGATTCAGAAGGGCTTGTTTGTTATTTTTTTCAATAATCATGAAGTCCAATCTATGGTGCTTAAAAAGGAATACTGGTCGGTTGGAAATACCACATTTCGAGTCTTGGCATGGACTCCTGATGCCAACCTTGATGAAGTTGTTGCCCTTTCGGCCCCCAGATGGATCCTTGTGAAACAAATCCCCCCTTTTCTGTGGCGATTCTTGCTGTAGCTCCTTGAACCCATTGGTAAATTTGTTCGAATGGACGATTCCGTCCGTTTGGTTCCTCACTTAGATGCCAGAATCCTAATATCGCTAAAACCAGGTAATGATCTGCCTAAGGAACTAAAAATTGTTATCACCAATGAAGTTTTCTCTTTCCCTATTGAGACTTTGGGAGGGCTAAACGCTTGTTTTCTTTGCAGGAAAGAGGGGCATCTTAGGAAAGATTGTCCCATTATTAAGAATAAAACCCCTAAATCTGGTAACCCTACAGCTTCCCCTTCATCTACACCTCTGGTTCCCTCTTCTTCTGTTAAAACTAATCTGGTACCCTCACCTAGTGTTCTCTCTCAATCGACTCCTGCCTCTCCTCTTTCATTTATTTCACAACAAGCTTCGATGACTATCGTCGAGGATGCTGATGGTTTTCAAACTGTTACTAAAAAGAGGAAAAATCGCACAAATAAACCTAACATAGTCGTTCCTAACCCTATTT
The DNA here is from genome assembly GCA_018584345.1 of Thuja plicata. Lineage (NCBI taxonomy): Eukaryota > Viridiplantae > Streptophyta > Pinopsida > Cupressales > Cupressaceae > Thuja > Thuja plicata. The sequence continues at coordinate 902,387 of MU224286.1, read as the reverse complement.
TTCCCCCTCCGCCTACCTTAGTTTCGGAACCTAATTTGTGTGGGGCTGCTAATACCCCTTCTCGCCCATCTCTTGCTATCACTTTCAAAGCTCCCTCTCAGATTCCTTCAGCAGCACCGAAGCTTCCGGTTAAAAATTTTAAAGAAATTGTTGATGACTTTATTGTGCAAGTCATCCCAGCGGCCCCAACCGTTACTACCACCTCGATTATGGATTTGGATATCAACTCACCTTCTCCTTCTGACAGTGAGGAAATCCTCACTTCAAAGAGTAGAGGGAGACCTCTTGGTTCCAAAAACAAAAATTTGAACCCCAAAAAGCAGAGTCCCCCAGACCCTATGGAAAACACTCCTATGGCAGATATTTTGGGCTCTGAGGCGTCTAACTCCAAAATTGTTTCCCAATGAATTGTTTATCTTGGAATATTAGAGGACTAGAGTGTCCTGGTAGAAAATTCGTGATTAAAAGTTTTCTTAACAGTATTAATTGTATTGATATGGTTATGTTGCAAGAAATCAAATCCACTGGATTCACTCTTGAATCCAATCTTAACTTTCTTTGGAAAGATGCCATTAAATTTTCCATTAACCATCCTCAGGGTAGAGGGGGTGTCGTCATTCTGGTCAACCCAAAATGGGGTCCCAGGACAAGAGTTTCGGTATTTCCCCCTGTAATAGGGCTATTTGGTTAATTCTTAACTATAATAATCTGGAATTTGGTATATGCTCCCTATATGCTACTAATGATTACATTGAAAGATCTAATTTCTGGTCTTGGCTTACATCGCTCCCGGATATCCCCTGGATGTTTGGAGGTGATTTTAACATGATCGAGGCCCAAGAGGATAAATTAGGTGGTCTTCCTTTTTCTTGGAAAGATCAAGAAAAATGCTCTTGGAATATGTTTAAACAATCTAAATATCTTTTTGATCCGTTAAGTGGGAATAAGAATGTCAATACTAGGCTATGGCACACCTGGTGCAACATTCAGAAGGGCCAGTCTAGAATCTATTCTAGACTGGATCATTTTTACCTTAACAGAAACTTCTTTTCGGTGCTCCCTGATAAACATAACAATCTGGTGTTAGTCTCTCCTACCACTCTGTCAAATCACCACCCTATATATATCTCGGTCAGATTTAGCTGCTCCCCTGACCTCAGCAGGCATATTAGTCCTAAATTCATTCTTAATACTAGTCTTCTTGTTGATGAAGATATCCTTGCTGCCATCTCCATCATCAGACTTATCAATAACTCTCATTATCCCTCCATTTCGCATGTTGAAAGATGGAACATGAATGTTTCTGCTTGGCAGAATTTACTTAGAATTGTTGGTCAAAAGAAAGCCAAGGATTTTAGACGTAAAGAATCCTAGCTTGCTACTAACCTTTATAATGTTGAATCTGCTATTCAAGACAATTCGGATGATCCCTCCCTGATCCAACACCTTGCTTGTGCTAAGGATGCTCTCAGAAAACATCAACACCACAAAGCTCTTGGAGCTAGAATTCGCTCCAGAGCCCATTGGTTACAATTCGGAGATAGAGGAAGTAAATTTTTCTTCAATCTTATCAAGCAGAATCAGGCCAATGAAACCATTGAGAAGTTATATATTGATAATCAAGAGACTACTGATATTGATATTATTAAGAGGGAATTTGCTCGATTCTATGAGAAGTTGTTTGCCTCGGAAGATTGCCATGAAGCTAGTTCCCTTAGGGTTCAATGCAGGAATTTTATTCCCAAAAGGATTTCGGACAGTGATGCCTCCCTTCTTAGCCAACCTATATCCATGGAAGAGATTGAAAACTCCATTAACTCCCTCAATAATGATAAAGCTCCTGGCCCTGACAGTTTGCCGGTGGAATTTTATAAGGCTAACAGCAAATGGATTTGCAATGACTTGCTTAATATCTACAATGAAGCCATTAACTTTGGTTCTTTAGAAAGATCCATTAATACGGGCATTATTAAGCTTATTCCCAAGGATGGTGATAAAACCCTTATGAAGAACTGGAGACCTATTACTCTTTTGAATGTTTCTTATAAAATCCTTGCTAAGATTTTATCTCGTAGACTTGAAACCATCCTCCCTAAGTTTGTGTGTCCTACCCAAACTGGATTTATTAAGGGTAGATACATTTTGGAGAACCTGATTACTAGTTGGGAAGCTCTTGATTGGTCTAAGCACTCCAATCAAAATGTCTCTATGTTCTTGTTGGACTTTGAAAAGGCTTATGACAAGGTTGAGTGGAGTTTTATCTCTATGATGCTTGAGGCCTTTGGTTTCCCGCCTTTCTTTTGTAAAACTGTTCAAATGCTTCTTAAAGATGCTCATGCCCAGGTTGACATAAATGGATCGCTCTCTCTTGGGCAGATCCATTAGACAAGGTTGCCCGCTGACCCCTGCCCTCTTTGTGATTGCTTCTGATGCTCTCTTCTACATCCTCAGGGATAACTCTTTGTCCCCCGCGGTCAAAGGTATCAACCTCCCTGATGGTAATGAAATTATTAACTTCCAGTTTGCTGATGATACTTCTTTATTTCATGAAGCTTCGAAAGCTAATTTTGAAGCCATGATCAATAAACTCAATTTCTTCTGTAAAATTTCGAGAGCTCATTTGTCTCAGTCTAAATCTATCTGTCTTGGATGGAAAGAGCAACCACCGGACTGGTTTGATAAATTCGGGTTCCAATGGGGAGACCCCTGTAAAATTGTTAAATACCTGGGTATACCTTTCTCCATAAATCCCTCTTTAAAATAAATGTGGAGTTGGGTCAAGGAAAAAATCCACAATAAACTTAATAAATGGCACAATAGATCTCTATCCCTTGCTGGTAGAATCCAAGTTTGCCAGAAAATTCTTTCTTCATACAATATCTATTATGCCTCTGCCTGGATGTTCAACGACTACCAGGTCTTGGAAATTCAGAAAGCCATCCAGAATTACCTTTGGTCTGATGGGAAGGGGAACAAGAAGATGCATTCGGTTAAATGGGAGTGGTGCCATGTTGACAAACTCCTTGGGGGATTAGGGCTTAAGGACCTTAAACTCAGTGGTCTTGCTTTGGCCTCCAAATGGATCTTTCATGCCCTGGATGGAGATGATCCATGGAAAA
>MU224286.1:877682-896340 GCA_018584345.1 Thuja plicata | reverse complement strand
TATATATATATATATATATATATATATTTATTTATTTATTTAGTTAATAAAATAATATTTTTTACAATTTATAAACCTTAAAAGACTACATTTAAATTGTAAATTAAAAATATGAAATTTATAAGAAAAATAATTAGTACAAACAATTATTTTAATCATTTAATTAACATAATAACAAAGTTAAATAGTGGTAAAAATGAATTGACCATGTGACCACCCCAAGTGGAAAAAGAGATTTTTGTATAGTTGTCTTAAAAAGAAAAACAAATTGAAGGCCGCGTCAAAGATTCTCTTCAAATTACAACACGCCAACTCCAAGTATTGAAATACCTACAATTTTCAACTAATGTTGTTGTGCGGAAAAACAAGGAAACTAAAGAAAAAGATTGATGCACGTGGCGTCTATCATTTGTTATCATTGAAATATTTGCGTGTAAGAAAGCACCTAATATGGGTCTCTCAATCGCTCACTTCCCTATCACTCAACTAAACAAACATTATTATATTGCAAAAACAACCAATTTTGGCTCTTCACTCTTTAAATATAAATATCTTAAATGCATGAGTATTAATATAATATAATAATTAGAAACTTTATGTTAGTTGTAATGGCTATAACATTAGTTGTAATGGCAATAACTTTATGGGAGGGCAATTTCAATTCTGAAATTAGATATATTAAAAATTCATTGAGTCAATAACATTCAAATGTAAATTTATGTCGATGGGTCCTTGGTCTACTGGTAAAGTTAAATGGTTCACAAAGACCCCGACATCATAAGGGATGAGGTTGGGATCGTGCCCCAAGCAAATTTGGTAGCGTGGATGCTCCTCAATCCTTGACTCTAAGTTAAAGAGGCACGTGTGGGCCCGTATCGGGTTCCTAAACCCTCCATCAAAAAAAAAATAGATTTATTATTTATAAATATATAACATATTTATTATTCAAAAATTTGGGAGTAGCATTCTTTTTTATTTGAGATTATTGTATTTGTATAAGGTATGGTATGATATTGATGAGTGCCTAATGATAATAAGAGTACCAAAGTTATGATTGTGTTTTACATGAACTTTAACTATTAAAATGTTTTAGTAATGGGTGAATTCGTGACGAGGAAACTAGACATTGGGGCAATCTTAACTAGGTATCAAGAGGTGGAACACATTTGTCAATAGAGAATATGAATGTGTGTTAATTGAAAGTATTATGTTATATTGAGAAGAATGGTTTATTTTATAAAGTAAAATAATTATAGCGATTGAATGGTGTTTTCTAATACGAGATAACAATTTTATTTTAGTTTTTAAAATTCGCATGAAAAAACCTACTAACTTTGTTTACATTTTATTCAAACAACAATCATGTATTGATAATTGAAAATATTCTTTCACGATTAAATTAAAATGTTATTTTTTATTATAAACATAACTGAAAATATAATTTTAGTTTATAAGAGCTACAAGGAAGAAGGAGCCATGTTATTAGTTTCCTTAGTTGAAATTTATATTTTAAAATGTTGGCAAGCACTAATTATAATTCAACGTATACTTTTTATGTCAATGGAAGAACAAGAGATTTTATATTTTGTGCTTTTGGTTTTAATTTGAACCTAGACTTCATCCATTTTAGCTAATAGCTCCATTCTAATGTCAAGTTTGCATGAGCTAACATTTGTGCTCATGTGCATCAACAAGTGTTGCTTGTTGTGGAACTAATTTTGCAACTACCAAGGATTGCGTCTTCATAATTATTTGGTGGCTTGGTGAAAAGTGTCCATATCTTTGTCAAACTTGTGAGCAATAACAATGATTAGTCCTAAATGAAAAACTAGTTTATTGTGGACTGCTTTCTAGTTCCTCTATCATAGTTAGAATCCAAGTGAGCTAAGAGATGAATAAGTTGCAAAATATTTTTTTTAGGAAAGGTGTTTCAACCTTCCATCCTAATATTCAAATATAATTATTGGGCTATATAAAGGTCATTTATTGCTCTATAAATTATCCAAATGGGGTTAAATTTGCTAAAGCGATTACAGTGACATGGAGATCTTCAAGATCTTAAAAAAAATTTTAAAAAAATGGCTCAATTGAGTTCTTAGTTCAAAAGTGGTGGCCTTTGAAATTCAAACTCCCACTCAAGAATGTAAGAAGATCTACGTCACATAAGCGAGCTATAAGAGAGAATTGAAAATGTTGACCAAGAACATTCACTAGCCTATGACATGTCATTATGACTATTATTATCTTTAGAGCATCTGAATAAGTCATATTAGTTTGGGACTTCTCTTATGATTTGGTTGTTGGAATTTGACTAGGGGATTTGGGCACCACTTTTAGGTGGTATTGTTGGCGTAATTGTCTGATCTAGCATAACTATCATTAAGTGTTAGATATTTTGTATTACATTGTTTGGTCAGTGATTAGTTTCAACTATCAATTTCTCAACTGATTTTGCATTGGTTTATTTTTCACTTGATGTAGGAGCATCCAAGGTGTAAGAGCAATATTGCATCACCCAAAAATATTATCTAGTTTTCAATAAGGTATATCTTTGGATAGGGTTACTATTTTTGGCAAGTTTACTATTTTTAGTAAGTTGTTCATGTGAGCACGGATTGTTCCAATTGCTTCTCTGGAGGTTCATTTTTTATATATAAGTTTTTCGATAAAGTTTCATGGCAAGATCAAGTCCACTTTTGAAGATATTGCATTTTTGTTTTGGCGGGGTGATACAAAAATTTTGAACTCAATTTTGAAGGTCTTTGAGGCTCTGGAAAGGGGTCAAACTTTGATCAGTTGGTGCTTTGAAAATATGGGGCGTATAGCGCTTCGTTAAATTTTTGAAATGGGGTCATAATAGCCAATCGACTCAACAGTTCACAAGTTACGGTTTTCAGAAGTTGGGCCTTCAGGACTCAATTTTCAATACAAAAGGAATAGCGAAAAAATCATTTAAGGTAGAAAATTGAACCACTAAGCGCCTAAATGGGAAATTTTCACTTTCTAGAATATTCTAAAGCAATTAATTGTGCTACTCATATAGGGTTGAAGGGGAATTTTAGGGTTCAATTCCAAAAGTGTAGATTGTGGCTTTGTCTTGCATATCATTGTAATGAAAATGCCCATGTGGCTATAGCATGTTACTTTTCTAATTATTGTAATGTCATTTCATTAAAGATAATACATAACAAGTGTTTTTGTCTTGCCATTGTTCGGTTCTTGCAATTTATTGTTTATTTACCTAATAGATTGTGTGTGTTTGGTTGAATAAAGGGAGTACCCTTCATCAAGTGGTATCAGAGCAGAAGTTCTTGAGTGTGTATACAGATCGCTGAATGTGAGGCAGTTTGCACCACGACTGTGGTTGTGGGTCTGAGAGATAAGTACATAAAATGCCCCACGAAGGAACCATGGTGGAAGATTTGTGGGTGTGACAGAAGATGGTTTTAGAGCTCTCCATAGGCAAGTACAAGCACTACAAAAAGGGTTGTGTAGAGGAGCCGATATTAGGGCAAATGATGCAAGTGAGGATGAATCTGAAGAAGGAGAATTTGAAAAAGAGAAAGAAACAGTTAAGGATCCTCATGAAGTTAGGTTTTTGAGAGCCATTTCCAAGATTGGAAAGAGACCAAAGATTGAAGTTTCTACATTTTTGTAAATCTTAATCTAGAAGAGTTGATCGATTGGAACAATGATATGGAGGAGTACTTTGAGTTTGAGGAAATAGAAGATCCTAAGAGGGTCATATTCGCAAAGGCCAAGTTGAAAGGTCTTGCAAGCATTTGGTGGAAAGAGATTCAATTGGAGAGAAATAGAAGAGGGAAGGAGAAGATAACAAAATGGGATCGAATGGTGGAAAATTTGAAGAGAAAATTCATTCATGTTGACTATGAACTTGATTTTCTGAAGAAATTGCAAGGGTTGAAGCAAGCAAGAAGATCTGTCCAGGAATATACAGAAGAGTTTTATTGAGTCCTTATCAAAAAAGGTCATTATGAAGCCAAAAAAGAGAAGGTTGTCTGTTACATATATGGGTTGAGGCCGAGTATTCAAGAAGTGTTGATAATGGTAAGAATGTATTTCATTGAAGACGTATATCATTTTTCTTTGAAGGTAGAAGAAAATCTGAACAAGAAGTTTGAGAGCAAGCAAAGTGGAAGAGGTCATGGTGGAAATCCTAGTGGACGGTCTTATGGAGGCCGGAATGAAGATCATAAGATGAATGGTGATTCTAGTTGTAGTCAGAATCAGAGGAGAAATCATTTCAATAACCATCATGATCAAAATAAAAGAGATCAGGGAAGAAAATGAAGAGGGAAAGGACCAGGAAGACGAGGTTTTCGTGGGACGTATTTCCATTGTGGAGAAGAAGGACATAGAGCTTATGAGTGTCCCCAAGAACAAGGGAGGACAAATAGAAGACCATATAGTAATGCATGAGTTGCACATGTGGATGAAGATGCCAAGTCATCACATTCTGAAGATGTTGAAAGAGGAGAGTTCATTGTCACCACAAGAGCCTTGTTGAATGATGAGAAGGAACCTGAGCAAAGGAAGAATTTATACCGCACAAAGTGTAAGTGTAATGGTAAAGTATGCAATATCATTGTTGATAGTGGTAGTACTAATAACCTTGTTTTGGAGGAAATGGTTGATAAATTGAAGTTAGAGAGAAAAAAAAATCCAAAACCCTGCCGAATTTTGTTTCGTTGTTGAACAATCACAAGGTTTTGATCAATGAACAATGTCTGGTAAAGTTCAAAATTGCAAACTATCATGATGAGGTATTATGGGATATTATTCCTATGGATTTTTATCATCTATTGTTAGGGATACCATGATAATTTGATTGGTATGTAGTACATGAAGGGTATGCAAATACCTATTCTTTGACAAAGGATGGAGTAAGACACAAGCTAAAGCAATTGAAGGAAACAAACGAAAAGGTATGTAGTAATGGCAGAATGTGTTTAGTTGATGGAAGGAAGTTTCTAGAAGGCATGAAGCATGAGAAAATGTATTTTGCTTTAATTCAAAAAGTTGATAAAGAGGAAGTAGAAGATGTACCTGTGGAAGTTACAGATTTGTTGAATGAGTTTTAGGATATTGTATCTGATAATGTAATTGATGGATTGCCACCAATAAGAAATATTAGTCATCAAATGGACTTGATTCTTGGAGTTAGTTTGCCCAATAAGGCATCCCATAGGATGACTCCAATAGAGAATGGAGAATTGAATAGACAAGTGCAAAGTTGTTGCACAAGGGGTTGATTCAAGAGAGTTTGAGCCCGTGTGTTGTACCAGCGGTACTAGAACCAAAGAAAAATGGAGAATGGAGGATGTGTACAGATTCTTGAGCTATCAATAATATTACTATCAAGTATAGATTTCTCTTGTCGAGGATGGATGTCATTAAGGATTGATTGAGTGGAGCTGAGTACTTCACAAAAATAGATCTGAAGAGTGGATATCACCAAATCTGGATTAGAGAAGGAGATGAATGGAATGTAGCCTTCAAGACAAAGGAGGGCTTGTATGAGTGGTTAGTCATGCCTTTTGGGCTAACCAATGCACCGAGCACATTCATGTGTCTCATGAACGAGGTATTGAAAGAATTTTTGAGTAATTTTGTTATTATTTAATTGAATGATATGTTATTCTTCAGTAAGACATTGGAAGAGCATATAATGCATATTTGAAGGGTCTTTGATAAGTTAAGGGAAGAAAAGTTGTTTATTAACCTTAAAAAGTGTAGTTTTATGAAGGAGTTAGTGTACTTGGGATTTGTTGTCTCAGCAAATGGTCTTAAAATAGACCCATACAAAGTGAAGGCTATCCTTGAATGGCCTACTTAAAGGAGTGCTACTGAGGTAAGATATTTTTATGGCTTGGATAGTTTTTACAAAAAAAATTATCAAGAATTTTACTAGTATATGTGCTCCCTTAACTGAAACCATGAGGGGATAAAAAAGAGTTTAAGTGGATTGCAGGAGAAGCAAAGAGCTTTGATTTGTTGAAGAGAAAAGTTATAGAGAAGCCTATTTTGGCACTTCCAAATTTTAATAGGTATTTCAAGTAGATTGTGATGCTAGTGGCAATGCCATTGGAGTTGTTTTGACTTGGGAAGGTAAACCCATTGCTTAAATTAAAGTGAGAAGTTGAATGATGCCAAAAGAAAATATTTTGTTTATGATCAGGCATTTTATGCTATAATTCAAGCATTGAGGAAGTGGATACATTACCTTTTTCCTAAAGATTTTATTTTATTTACTAATCATCAAGCTTTACAGTATTTGAATAGCCAAGGAAAGTCGAACCAAAGGCATTTAAAATGGGTTGAGTTTTTGCAGAGTTGCACTTTTGTTTTGAAGCACAAGAGTGGAAAGTCTAATAGGATTGCAGATGCCCTAAGAAGGACGTAGAATTTTTTGATACAAATGTGGATTGAAGTTGTTGGGTTCAAGGAACTCAAGATTTTGTATACTGAGGATCCTGATTTTAGCGAGGCCTAGAGAGCTTGTACAGGACCTATTACTTTAGAAAGGACCAAATGGTTGGATTTTATAATCCAAGAAGGGATGCTACTCAAAGGAAGCTAGTTGTGCATTCCAAAGAGTTCCATGCAGATTAACCTAATCACATAGAAGCATAGTTGAAGATTGGTTGGACACTTTGGTCGAGATAAAACTATTGCCCTGGTTAGTGAGCATTATTATTGGCCACAATTGCAACAAGATGTTAATAAGTTTGTGCAGAGATGTAGAATATGTCAGATGGAAAAAGGAACCAGGCAAAATACAGGGTTATATCAGCCATTACATGTACTAGAGAGACCATGGTAGGATATTACTATGAACTTTTTTCTTTGTTTACCAAGGATGCAGAGAGGGCATGATTCCATTTTTGTGGTGGTGGACAGGTTCTCAAAGATGGAACATTTCATTCCTTGTAGAAAGACTAATGATGTTATTCATGTGGTCGAAAGAAGTGGTGAGATTGCATGGTTTACCAAAAATCATAGTTTGAGAACGAGACACTAAGTTTGTTGGGTATTTTTGGAGGACATTGTGGAATAAGCTAAAGATATATTTGAAGTTTATCTTAACACACCATCCACTGACTGATGGACAGACATAAGTGGTGAATAGGAGTTTGGGGAATTTGCTGAGATGCTTAGTAGGAGATCAACCACAAGGGTGGGATTTGATTTTACCATAGGCAGAATTTGTATAGAATAATTATGTCAATAGGAGCACTGGTAAATCACCATTCCATATTGTATATGGAAGTAGTCCTAGAAATGCTTCTGAATTGAGGAAGTTGGAAAATGGATAAAAGAGTAGTGTTGAAGTTGAAGACTTCTCAGAGAACTTGAAGAATTTTCATGAAGAGGTAAGGAAGCTTATTAAAAAAATAAATATTCAGTACAAGGCTAAAGCATATCATAAAAAGAGACATAAGGAATTTCATATTGGAGATGAAGTCATGGTTCATTTGAGAAAGGAGATATTTCCAGTGGGAACATACAATAAGTTGAAGATGAATAAATTTGGACCGTGCAAAATCTTGAAGAAGCATGATTCAGGAAATGCTTATGAATTTTAGTTGCCCAGTGAACTAAATATTTCACCTATGTTTAATATTTCATATTGACAAAGTATTGTGAAGGCAATATAGAAGATGAAATAGCAGAAGCATTGTGGATTATTACAGCACATACTTCATCTACAGAGGAGATAGAAGACATCTTGGATAGTTGTGTTGGCAGAAGCACAAGGAACGGGAACTATTAAGAGTACTTGGTCAAATGGAGAGGACAACTTGTTAAGGATTCATCATGGTTACCAAAGGAAGAGGTTGATCATCTTGTTTTTCCTCTACACACTTAAGATGTGACAAGGAAACTTTTCAAATTACCCTGGGTGTCTGATGCAGGACCAGCAAGTGTGTAAGCGCAATCTTGCATCACCCAAAAATATTATCTAGATTTCAATAAGGGTTATCTTTGGACAGGGTTACTATTTTTTGTAAGTTTACTATTTTTAGTAAGTTGTCCACGTGGGCATAGATTATTTTGGATATATAAGCCTGGGGTAAAGTTTCATGGAAATATCAAGTCCGGCTTTGAAGATATTGTATTTTTTTCCTTTGGCGGGGTTATACAAAAACTTTGAACTCAATTTTGAACTCCATAGCCAATCAACATAATGGTTCACAAGTTATGGTTTTGTAAATTGGTCCTTCGGGACTCAAGTTTCAATACAAAAGGAATAACGAGAAAAATCACTTAAGGCAAGAAATTGAACCGTTGAGCGCCCAAATGGGAAAACTTCACTTTCTAGAATATTCTAAGGCGGTTACTTGTGCTACTTATATATAATTGAAGAGGAATTTTAGGGTTCAACTCCAGAAGTGTAGATTGTGGCTTTGTCTTGCAGATCTTTATAATGAAAATACCCATGTGGCTATAGCATGTTACTTTTCTGATTATTGTAATGTCATTTCATTAAAGATAATAGACAACAAGTGTTTTTGTTCTTTCCATTGTTCGCTTCTTGCAATTTACTGCTTATTTCCCTATTGTGTTGTGTATGTTTGGTTGAATAAGGGGAGTACCCTTCATCAAGTGGTATCAGAGAAAAAAGCTCTTGAGTGTGTAGGCAGGTCACCGAATGTGAGGCAGTTTATAGCAGGACTTTGGTTATGGGTCTGAGACCTAAGTACAAAAAATGCCTTCACGGAGGAACCATGGTGGAAGAGTTGTGGGTGTGACAAAAGAGGCTTTTAGAGCACTCCAAAGGCAAGTGCAAGCACTGCAAGAAGAGCTTCGTAGAGGAGTCGATATTAGAGAAAGAGATGCAAGTGAGGATGAATTTGAAGAAGAGCAAGAAATAGTTAGGAATCCTGAAAAAGCTAGGTTGTTTAGGGTCATTTCCAAGATTGGAAAGAGGCCAAAGATTGAAGTTTCTACATTTTATAGAAATCTTAATCTAGAAGATTTGAGCGATTGGATCAATGATATGGAGGAGTACTTTGAGTTTTAGAAAATAGAAGATCCTGAGAGGGTCATATTTGCAAAGGCCAAGTTGAAAGGTCTTGCAATAATTTGGTGGAAAGAGATTCAATTGGAGAGAAATAGAAGAGGGAAGGAGAAGATAACAAGATGGGATCGAATGGTGGAAAAATTAAAGAGACGGGTCATTCATGTTGACTATGAGCTTGATTTGTTGAAGAAAATGCAAGGGTTGAAGAAAGTAGGAAGATCTGTCTAGGAATATACAGAAGAGTTTTATCGAGTCCTTATCAAAACGGGTCATTCTGAATCCAACAAAGAGAAGGTTGTATGTTACATAAATGGGTTTAGGTCGAGTATTCAAGAAGATTTTATAATGCTAATAATTTCTACCATTGAAGACACACATCAGTTTCCTTTGAAGGTAGAAGAAAAACTAAATAAGAAGTTCGAGAGCAAGAAAAGTGGAAGAGGTTGTGGTTGAGAAGGAACTTGAGCAAAGGAAGAATTTGTTTCACACAAAGTATAAGTGTAATGGTAAAGTATGCAATGTCATCAAGTTGATGGTGGTAGTACTAATAACCTTATCTCGAAGGAAATTGTTGATAAATTGGAGTTAGAGAGAAGAAAGAATCTGAATCCCCACCAGATTTCATGGTAGAAGAAGGATCACAAGGTTTTTCTCGATGAACAATGTCTGGTAAAGTTCAAAATTGGAAACTATCATGATGAGGTATTATGTGATATTATTTCTATGGACAGTTTCTATTTTTTGTTAGGGAGACCATGGCAATTTGATCATCGTGTAGTACATGATGGGTATGCAAATACCTATTCTTTGACAAATGATGGAGTCTAACACAATCTTAAGCCATTGAAGGAAACAGACGGAAAGGTATGTAGTAATGCTTGAATATGTTTAGTTCATGATAGGAATTTTCTAGAAGGCATGAAGCATTGGCATATGTATTTTGATTTAATTCAAAAAGTTGATAAAGAGGAAGTAGAAGATGTACCTTAGGAAGTTGCATATTTGCTAGATGAGTTTCAAGATATTTTATTTGATAATGTACCTGATGGATTGACACCAATAAGAAAGATTAGTCATCAAATGGACTTGATTCACAGAGCTAGTTTCCCCAATAAGGCAGCCCATAGGATGACTCCAGCAGAGAATGAAGAATTGAATAGATAAGTGCAATATTTGGAGCTGAGTACTTCACAAAGATAGATCTAAGGAGTGGATAACACCAAATCCATATTAGAGAAGGATATGAATGGAAGACAAATTTCAAGACAAAGGAGGGATTTTATGAGTGGTTAGTCATGTCTTTTGGGCTAACCAATCCACCGAGTACATTCATGAAGCTAATGAACGAGGTATTGAAAGAATTTTTGAGTAAGTTTGTTATTATTTACTTGGATGATATTTTGATCTTCAGTAAGACATTGGAAGAGCATATAATGCATATTCGTAGGGTATTTGAGAAGTTAAGGGAAGAAAAATTGTTGATTAACCTAAAGAAGTGCAGTTTTGTGAAGGATTTAGTGTACTTGGGATTTGTTGTCTCAGCAGATGGTCATAAAATAGATCCAAAGAAAGTGAAGGATATCCTTGAATGGCCTACTCAAGGAGTGCTAGAGAGGTAAGATCTTTTTACAGTTTGCCTAGATTTTACAAAAAATTTATTAAGAATTTCAGTAGTATCTGTGCTCCCTTAACTGAAACCATGAGAGGAGATAGAAAAGAGTTTAAGTGGACTGCAGGAGCAGCCAAGAGTTTTGATTTTTTGAAGAGAAAAGTTACAAAGCAACCTATTTTGGCACTTCTATATTTTAGTAAGGTATTCAAAGTAGACTATGATGCTAGTGGCAATACCATTGAAGTTGTTTTAAGTCGGGAAGCTAAACCCTTTACTTATTTTAGTGAGAATTTGAATGATTCCATAAGAAAATATTATGTTTATGATCATGATTTTTCTACTATAGTTCAAGCATTGAGGAAGTGGAGACATTATCTTTTTCCTAAATATTTTGTTTTATTTAATGATCATCAAGCTTTACAGTATTTCAATAGCCAAGGAAAGTTGAACCAAAAGCATTTAAAATGGGTTGAGTTTTTGCAGATGCCCTGAGTGGAAAGTCTAATAGGGTTGTAGATGCCCTGAGAAGGAGGTAGAATTTATTGACAGAGATGCAGATCAAAGTGGTTGGGTTCAAGGAACTCAATAGATTGTATCCTGAGGATCCCAATTTTAGCAAGGCCTGGAGAGCTTGTACAAAACCTGTTACTTTAGACAGGACCAAATGGTTGGATTTTATAATCCAAGATGAGATGTTAGTCAAAGGAAGCCAATTGTGCATTCCAAAGAGTTCCATGAGGGAAAACCTAATCAAACATATGCATGGTGGAGAATTGGCTAGACACTTTGGTCGAGATAAAATTATTGCTTTGGTTAGTGAGCATTATTATTGGCCACAATTACAACAAGATGTTAAGAAGTTTGTGTAGAGTTGTAGAATATGCCAAATGACAAAAGGAAATAGGCATAATATAAGGTTATATCAACCATTACCTATACAAGAGAGACCATGGGAGGATATTAGTATGACCTTTTTTCTTTGTTTACGAAGGACGCGGAGAGGGCGTGATTCATTTTTGTGGTGGTGGACAGGTTCTCGAAGATGGAACATTTCATTCCTTGCAGAAAGACTAAGGATGTTGTTCATATGGACGAATTTTTTTCAAAGAAGTGGTGAGACTACATGGTCTACCAAAAAGCATAGTTTGAGATCGAGACACTAAGTTTGTTGGGAAATTTTGGAGGACATTGTGGAAGAAGCTAAAGACATGTTTGAAGTTTGACTCAACACACCATCCACAAATTGATAGACAATAGAAGTGGTGAATAGGAGTTTGGGAAGTTTTTTGAGATGCTTAGCAGGAAATAAACCGAAAGGGTTGGATTTGATTTTACCATAGGAAGAATTTGCATACAATAATTCTGTCAATAGGAGCACTGGTAAATCATCATTCCAGATTGTATATGAAAGTAGTCCTAGAAATGCTTCAGAATTGAGGAAGTTGGATGGTGGAGAAAAGAGTAGTGTCAAAGTTGAAGACTTCTTAGAGCACTTGAAGAATTTGTGTGAAGAGGTGAGGAAGCATATTAATAAAATGAATATTTAGTACAAGGCTAAGGCGGATCAAAAAAAAGGAGACATAAGGAATTTCAAATTGGAGATGAATTCATGGTTCATTTGAGAAAGCAGAGATTTCCAGTGGGAACATATATTAAGTTGAAGATGAAGAAATTTGAACCGTGCAAAATCTTGAAGAAGCGCGATTCAGGAAATGCTTATGAAGTAGAGTTTCCCAGTGAACTAAATATTTCACTTGTGTTGAATATTTCAGATTTGAGAGAGTATTGTGAAGGCAGTATGGAAGATGAAATAGCAGAATCACAGTGGAGTATTCCATCACCTACTTTAGCTACAAGACATCTTGGATAGTCGTGTTGGCAGAAGCACAAGGAATAGGAATGATGAAGAGTACTTGGTCGAATGGAAAGGACGGCATGTTGAGGATTCATCATGGCTATCAAAGGAAGAGGTTGACCATCTTGGTTTTCCTCTGCACACCTCATATGTGACAAGGTCACTTCTCAAATTACCCTGGGTGTCTGATGCAGGAGCATCAAGGGTGTAAGAGCAATCTTGCATCACCCAAAAATATTATCTAGTTTTCAATAAGGGCTATCTTTAGACATGGTTTCTATTTTTAGCAAGTTTACTATTTTCGTAAGTTAATCATGCGAGCACAGATTGTTCCAATTTCTTCCCTGGAGGTTTATTTGGATATATAAGCCTAGCGGTAAAGTTTCACAACAGAATCAAGTCTGGTTTTGAAGATATTGCATTTTATGTTTTGGCAGGGTGATACAAAAACTTTGAACATAGTTTTGAAGGCCTTAGAGGCTTCGAAAGGGGATCTCTTAGTTTTGAAGGCCTTAGAGGCTCGAAAAGGGGGTCAAAAAAATTTCAATATGTGCGCCATTGCAATTTGTGGGCATAGAGCACTTCATGGCATTTCTTAAATGGGGTCATAATAGCCAATCGACTCAATGGTTCACAAGTTATGGTTTTCGGAAGTTGGACCTTCAGGACTCAAGTTCCAATACAAAAGAAATAACGAGAAAAATCACTTGAGGCGGAAAATTTAACCACGGGTAGCCTAAATGGGAAATTTTCACTTTCTAGAATATTCTAAGGCGTTTACTTGTGGTACTTATATAATGTTGAAGGGGAATTTTAGGGTTTAGTTCTAGAAGTGTAGATTGTGGCCCTATCTTGTAGATCATAACAATGAAAATGCCCATGTGGTTGTATCATGTTACTTTTATGCTTATTATAATGTCATTTCATTAAAGATAATAGAAAGCAAGTGTTTCTATTATTGTCATTGTTCGGTTCTTGCAATTTGTTCTTTATTTTCCTGTTGTGTTGTGTGTGTTTTGTTGAATAAGGGGGGTACCCTTCATCAGTACCCCTATATATATATATATATATATATATTGTTTTGATTAAGTAAAAACAGGTTTTGAAAGGACCCGAGACCTTTTACAAAATCAGCGAAAGATAGAGTGTTAAGAGAACAAAAAAATTACTATGAAGCACAACCTAACAAGCCAAAGGGAACTAACAATAGTTCCCCTAAAATGAAACAATGACTAGACCAGAAAAACACAACAAAGGGCAGTCAAGATTTACATTTAAGCTCACTCTTATGTGAACGTATATTCATATCAAAAGAAGGCATGGAAGACTTTAATTTATTTCATTTAACTGTTGTCCATCCACCCTCCACCTTCTCTATTGCATTATGCCAAGCCAAATAATTAACATAAGAGCCCTCAAAATCCTGAGAAACAAGGCTAGCCACACCAGAATTCACAGCTGGGATAGGGACAACATCACCACCATTCCCCATTTTCGCACTTGGAGAAACAGGGACAACAAAACCCACAACATTAGCAAACAGGACAGCTGATCCAGAGACATCATCAACAATCCGGTCAGGAGCAGCAGCAGCAACACTCGAAAGGACAGCATCAACAGTCTGAACCAAGGCAGCATTTGTAGAGCGTACAACAACCCGTGAATCAGAGCCAGCACGATCAGAAACCCGCACATTGCCAGAGGCAGCAAGAGGATTCTCAACACACGACGAGTCAACAAATTGGTTGACATCAATAACTTACGCATAGGGAATATCCTTTCCCACATTAGACAGAGGGGAAACAACAAAAGAATCTGGAGCAACAACCTGAGAAAAACTCTGATGAGAGGTACTCTTCTCAACCGCGTAGTGTTGAGAAGAGAAACCTTTCCACCATGAAAAAGGGCACCTAGTTTTACCAAAACCATGATGTTGTTATCACAATGATATACATTAATTAACATATTTCATTCTCCTGTCATGTGGTACCAGAGCAAAAATAGTCCCTACGCCTATAAAATGTAACTCGGAGAAAAGAAAAAGGAAGTGGTTGGTGCAGATCATTGACTAACCACTGAGATACAAAGATGAAGTTGTATGTGACCAGAAGATCATTTCACGTGACCAGTAGATCATTTCCTCTTTGCGACCAGCAAATTGTTTCTTCTTTGTGACCTATGTGACCAGTAGATCATTTCCTCTTTGTGACCTATAATTGGTGCTTTCATTATCCATCTCTCCCAACCTATTCTTTTAGAAGCTCTTTGGAAGGTGGCAAGGTGGTTTGGTATCCTGTGGAGAAGTATGAGGTTTTAGGAATCCAATGATCATATGCGACTCTTTGTATACGGTCCTTGGTTCCTTTATAATCGAGAGAAATGATTATTATTGTACCTAGAGCACTAGCTTTAAAATATTTCCAGGATTATGTTGGCATGTGAAGGGTTTAATGGCTTTCCTTAAGTTGCTTGGTGATCATTTGGATCGTGTCTGGAAGTCACTTGGTGGTCATTTTGATCGGTGGGAGGCATTCTCTTAGTGAAGCACTTCGATGTTAATGCGGCCAGAATATTAGTAAGTACATATTTTCAACCAAGCATAGAATACATAGTATTTGCAATTTTGTGACTAGTTGGTGACAAGAGAAATAAGTTGTTTTGATATTTGAAGTAGTGTTGTTCAATGAAGATTATATTAGATAAATATTCTGGTTTTAATTTTCATACATTGAGAATAAAACTACAAATGCAACTGATGAATAAGAATTTATGGGGAATAGAAGCAGGAAAGAGAAAGCACCTACGGATGCAAATAAATTGTTGGATTGAAGAAGTAGAGATGAAAAAGAAAAGGCTATTATTGGTCTTTCTCTTACAGACTTTGATCTCAATCATACATATTTAGATAAACCTTCTGCAAACATTTGGGATAATTTGAACAAGTTATTTGGAGCAAAAGCAATTAATGCAAAGTTTTCTTTAAAGCTTTAGATGTTTAGGTTCAAAATAGAAGATGGAATCACAATGTCAAACCATATAAGCAATTTGAGATCTCTCATTAGGAAAATAGCGGAGGTTAAGGCTCCAGTAGATGATGATGATGTTAAGGCCATCCTATTAAATAGTTTGTCTTCAAAATACAATAATATTATTTTTACACTTAGTCAAATCACTTCACAAACTCTAGAAGATATGATTTCAACACTTCTAGCAAAAGAAAAGAGGACGAAGGAAGGTATAAAAGAATATCATCAATTAGGAAAAGCATTATATTCACAAATTTGTAAGAAATGGTCAGATAAAAATAAAAGAGACAATAAATGTTTTTATTGTAAGAAAAAGGGTCATACAGCATGGGTTTGAAGAGATGGAGCTAGTGATGTTCTTAAGGTAAAACTAAAAGAACAATCTGATGAAGGCAATGTTGTTTGCATTGAATGTGAGGATACATCAGATGATGCAGAGGTCATTAACGATTCTCATTCTCCTATTAATCCTAATTTTGTGCTTTGAACCTTTACATCTAGAGGTTGGCGGCATCAAGGGATGGAGGAACTTCCATCATCTCAAGTCAACTTCTCGCTTTGGGATGGTCTTTTGCATGAGAAGCATTTTTGACATTTTTGGTTTTTTGTTTTGTTTTGCTTTTCTTTTTTAATGTTGACAAATTTGAAAAATGCATGTCTTGTGAAGACTCATTTTGGAGACACGTTTGGAATTTGGTATTGCGATCAATATGGATTATTTTTGAGCGAGCTTCAGAGTATATGATCAAGAATTATACCCTTTCGTGGTCACTAGACAAAGATAGAGATTTGTCACATCGCTTAGGGATCATTGTTGAATAATTCAAGACTCTATGATTTGAGAGTTCGGGACTAAGAGCTTAAGAACATAGCTCAAAGCTACACCTTTATGAGGGTCAAGAGATAGCTTGATGGAGCCTTACTTGGTTCAGGATTTGGTTCTTCAAAAGAATATTTTCTCAATATGTGAATTCATATTATGTAATTAGCATGTTTTGTTTGTAAGCCTTAAGGGGGGTCCCTAAGGAAAGGTGTTTTATGTTTTTAACATCAATGTAATAAGGGGAGGAATGTTGGTGTAACTGTTTGATCTAGCATAACTATCGTTAAGTGTTAGACAGTTTTGTCTTACATTATCTGATCAATGGTTAGTTTCAACAATCAATTTCTCAACTGATTATGCATCGGTTTATTTTGCACCCCTATATATATATATGTAATGTTGTTAATACAATGATACACATTAATTAACATATTTCATTCTCCTATGTTAGGTATTAGCTCATGGTTTTGTAATCCTCCTTTGGTGGTTTCATGTATTGTTTATTTTATTTACTAGGTGCATGGGATAGAGTTTGCATAGTGTATTTTAAGGTATTTATATGCTCTCAATATTATTCTAGATTTTAATGTTGGTATTGTCTCTTGTGAAGGTCCATTTTCTAGATTTTATTGTAACTAATATTATTGTTGAGTAATGTATTAGTTTCAAGTTAGGGGGTATTTTTTCTCAATAAGGTTTTCCTAGGATACATCATTATGTTATGATGAATAATTTTAATGTTTGGATATTTCTTGTAAATAATTTTATATCATATTTTATGTTCATCTCTCCTCTTATATTAGTGTAGGGTATTTTTTTAGACTACATAAATTGGGTAGACCCATTATAGACTATTGTGCATCAAGTAAACATTTTAAAATGATCGGGATGTTGGTCCAACATGTCCTTCAATACCACATGTGGAGACTGGACCTCGTGAGTTACAAACGCTAAATTCTAGCTTTACCTGTGTCCTTTGGGCCCTGTTTGTTTGGTGGAATTGGGGCGGAATTGGGTGTGGAACTTCCCCTTTTTTGCCAAATCTGACGTTTGGTTGTCTAAACTGCAATTCGAGATTCGTCAACCAAAATCTGGTTTAGGCACCAAAATGGGTGGCATTATCTTCCCACCCAATAGGTGGAATTAGAAATCATATCCTGGTTTTGTGTTTTTGTGAGCCCCATTATAATTTGTCGTCGGGTCCGTCAAGTTTTGGGGATTGTGAATCAAGTTTTGGGATTGTGAATGGAGTTTTAGGGTTGACGCGCAGCGGGACCATGGCTTCACTCTGCACTTCAGCGTTCATGTGACGGGGAAGAGGCAGGACAGATCTCGGGCTACACCTTTGCTTTCTATTTTCCTTTGCTTTCAAAACAAAAAGGTACGCTCATCGAACTGCATCAAGTATTTTCATTGTCGATTCTTTCCTTTTTCAAATGATATTGATCTTGCATTGAGCAAAAGATTCTTATCAAAATATGAATCTGCAATAGTATTAGTATTTCATGCTTTGCATATTATGAGAAGGACGATAATCGGAATCACTGTATGAATCACTATGTAGCAATATGTAGAAAAATGAACGGCCACAATATTCCTGTGAAAATCTCAAGACATGTGAATAAGCTTGTACTGCTTACGACTGGCTGGAACACCCAAATGAAACATATTCAAAGACGTGTAATCTAATACATCAGTTCAAATACTAAACACAACATAGCATATACAATGGCACTAAAACTTGGGTTTCTAACTTCTCTAGTTCGAGACATTTCAGTAGGCAGCGAAGTCAAGGTTAAATACAACAAAAATGTGTCAGTGTTTTCTTCCACAAAAGATACGGAAACACTTTCAATTGGATTATGTCACCATTGTAGGCTTAATTCTTGCAGTGTCGTGAAAATTAGGACACCTACTAGAAGGAATCACCTTAGTCCTGCTAGTGGTAAAACCCTAATAACCGCATATGTACATGGTACTGTTGGATTAGGCTGAAAGGCTAATCTCCCAAGAACACCTGCATGCAAATCTGTCACATGAAGAAGCAAGATACAGACAGAAGAAGAAAGCTATGGCGGCCAAAAATCTAGAGGAGACATCGTATGCAACAGAAAACAATATATTAATGATATGTTTCTAGATTACAATGTGATGTAAAAGAACTTCATCCTAAAACAAAAGAGGTGAATCCTTATAAAGGAATCACGAAACCCTAAAAGGGAAACCCTAAGGTTAGCTAAAGAAAACTAGAGTGAATAGGTGAGTTAGTAATTAGATCATAATGATTTAATTAATA
>MU224286.1:831027-857654 GCA_018584345.1 Thuja plicata | reverse complement strand
AGAACCGTAAATTTTGGACTTGCAAAAATAAGAAAAAGGTTGTTAATATCACTATATTTAATGTTTACAATTAATAAATATTAATCATTATAGCAATACTAACCTAGATTTATATTGTAGGATGGCGTTGGATGTCGCTACTTTCAGTGGGCCGACGATGCCCCATCTCTGTCTGCATCATCTGCACCATCTACACATATACCTATTGCAGTTTATGAGTGCAAGTCTTGCAAGGCACTTGAGACATCTATGGCAAAACTAGAGGCTACCTATAAGTCAATGTTAAGTTTCTACAATATTTTGTTTGTGCTCTAATCGCACTACTTTGTTGGGCCATTCAGCAGAAAGAACTATATATATATATATATATATATATATATATATAATGTGATGAGGATTACAAGACTTATTTAATATCGAGCAATTCAATGATTATTTATATTTTCATGCAAACACTTGTATGTCTCAATTCCAACTCATCCTTACAATATCATTGTGCATTCCTAATTTTATTTGATATATAGTCTCGATGTCATATAACTTTACAATCATCATGTTTGTTACCATATCAAATAAAAACAAAATATGATGTATTTGTCATTTGTGAAAGATTGAATATGATGTTCCATATAAATTTAATATATAATCTAATAAATAGTAAAAAGGAGATCAACATATATTTTTATGAGCATAAACATGAAAAAATTGCAAGCAAGTGAACTATCCTTTCCAAGTTTTATCCGTGAATATAGAAGCACATGTATGATCAGAAGCGCAATTAAAAAAAATAAAAAATAAAAAAATGGACAAAATAAATCACAATATAAATTAAACATTATTAAATAATAATTAAAAATTATAAAGTCTTTGTCGAATTCCAATTCCAATTCCAATTCGAAATGTAGAACCAAACATAGAACATGGAGTGTCTAATTCCAATTCCAACTTGTAGAGCCAAACGCAAAAGTTGGAATTTGTCAGTTCCAATTCCAATTCCAATTCCAATTTCGAAATTGGCAACCAAACACAGAAAATCGATTGACTGATCCATCTTCCGGGTCAACTAAACAGTCCAAATTATAACCCGAAGATGCAAAACCGGAATTTCAAAACCCGATTTTGTGATAATCAGGTTTTGAGTCAAACTCCAATTCCCCAAACAAACGGGGCCTTGGATTTTTCATGTTTCTTGTACCTGTCAACACCTCTGCAAATTAATTTCTAAAACCTGGATTTCCAAATCCCTTTTACATTTTGAATCTCTGATTTCTAATTACACAATTACCATTGAAGTGTAAATCGTTGCTGAATCCTAAAAATCTACATTCCCTCAGTTTTGAAAGCTTTTGTCTTTTGATGGCCTCTCCCCAAACAAAGGAAATGATGCATGATTTCAATGGGCTCCCTAATAAAACTTTAAGAGAACGTGTACGTAAAAGCTACAAGTTATTTAGTTTTTTACGGGTTTTATAAACCACATTATAGCATCCTGGATTTTATTTTTCATTTTTGTTCTTTTCAACTCTACTGAGTTTATCCTAAACGCATGCTCTGGCTTCAGTTCTCCAGGGTTCCCCACAAAGGGGTTACAACTTTTAATATAGTGGAACATACGAACTTATATATATACACTTTATTACCATTTGTGGTTATCTGAACTTATAACTGTTTAAATCTAAAAGATATATTATTACTTTTATAAATATCTTGTACAGATATACCAATAGTAATATCCAACCCCCAAAAATTACGTGCCCAGATTACTGAACCCTCGTGACCAAACCAGAACCAGTAACTTAGGTACCCTCTAATATAATATTCCACCACTGGCTGAAGAGGGCATTGCATAACATTCAAACACTTTTCCAACTTCTGGAAACAAAATTCTAGTGAGTCCCATCATCTATTAATAAACTTATATTAAAATGCTGCCAAAATGTAAACATAAATGGAAATGTTGCATAACAAAAAGAATGACTGCCAAACACTGTAAACTCTCCACAGGAAAGAAATAACACAGATTACCAGCAAACACAAATGCTGCTTACTTTTACTTACAATTTAATGCACATTTTGAGATTTAAAAGTGGTTTTGGCTTATTTATCAACCTGTTTCTGTTCTTCAGATATAGAATTGCATTACTAGGAGTTTCTCTAACAATAAAGCAGATATCATTTTTGGAACTTGCACAAAATAAGCCCCCCATATAAACTACTTAAGTATATTTCTCTCGACATAATCCAAAGAAAGATGATAAATATGACATATTCAGAATAAAAATAACCTTAACAGTGGAAACAAATGATTCGACAGAATAAAATATAACATATTTGAAGGGGCGGAAATTTATTACATTAAGAGTGCAACAATTTGTTCTGTGTTAAAGAGAATTGATTACTCTCCCTTTTGGCCTACTAATCTGAACCAAGATGAATGAATATACACCTCAAATGCTAAAAGCTGGAACCCTACCTGAATTAGCTAGTATACAACTAAAAGCAACCTAAACTAAGAACGGATGTATAAACCTTTGAAATACAATGGTCCTCTACGCAATAGAGAAGCTACCTGCAGACTCCGCAGCAGAACAGATTACTCTACGTTTGCTCAACAACGAGCACCCCAGGCATCAGCGAAATTACGATATGCACAGGCGTGCTCACAGATGAGGCATGATGTGGCATTGAAAGATGAGGAAGAGGATAGTTCTCATGATTTCATCAGACCTGTATTAGTGATAGAAACCTTACTCCATAGAAATTCATACCTCCAGCATTTCTCCACGAGGTCAGGAACTTCATTTAACCCTACCAACCCGCCACCCTTTGGACACTATAAATGTCTTTCTTAAAAATGAGAAATAATAAAAACAAAGGAACCACTTACAGGTTTGATCTACCGCACCCATTGTTAAATATGTTAGTCTGAAGTTTGAACAATACAATTGAGAACAAAATTACCACAGAAAATGTAGATGGTAGAGTTCTCAGAAGCTTAAAGCGCACCTTTTCTGCATCATGCTAGTGAAGCAAGACCAACCCTGCATTCAACCCAAAAAAAATGGAGTTGTATACTAAGTTGTCTTGACAATAGGTCCAAAAAATTCAAATTCAGAATGCTGTGACTTGCCTTGCGACAGGCTTGCTCACAGATCCAGCTTTTGCTCCAGCTTGAGTTACAAAAACTGTTCCAAGTGACACTGCCGAATGCTTGAAAAAAAGAGCCAAATGCATATGAATCCCAAGCGCAGCAACCAGGACCGTGCAAAATAAAAGGCAAACAAAATCAGGAACAGTACTTGATACATATTGCTTTCCAAAAAGTGCCTTACTCCCGCATCCACAGTATTAAAGAAAAGAATAAATAGAAAACAATACCACAATGGATACTAATTATATATTGTAATGACAAATAATGTTGTTATGCCGTCATTGTTCAACCTAAATTTCATGCTATAAAGCTCCTTTAAAATTACTTATATATGAAACAGAATTTCTAAATATACAATTTTGAAATCAGGTTTGAACTTTTAAATGTCAGAAAGAACAATTTGTTATTGGCAGACCTCCACACTTAGCCCATTCTGAAAATTTCCTGCTTTTACCACATGGCCATTTCCCAACGATTCAATTTCAATAGCTCTAGCACCACATGGCACCACTGGAACTCCATTTTCTTTACTACAGTTTCCTGGATCATCATCAGTAGTCCTCCTAAAAGATGCATCCTCTGTGTTGACTTGAGGTAAACTACCGTTGTCCAACCCAGAAGAAGATGCTGCACCAAATGAACTAGTACTTGTTTGTTTCTCTCGTTTCATCATGTTTTGTTCACTGTCATGTTTTCTCTTATTTGAAATCACAGACATTATCTTGCCACACTCTTCTGCAGGTGGACAACCAGAGCTTCCACTACTCCGTATAGTAGTAATGATTGCCGTCTCACATGTGACTCTTGAAGCATCATCACCAATGTTCCCAATGCCGCTTCCAGGAGAACTCCTCATTGTTTGATTCACATCTCTTACAGAATCATCACCAGAGTTACCACTGCTGCTTCCTGGAGAAGCCCGATTTGCAACTCTTGCAGAATAATCAACGGAGTTTCCACCATTGCTTGCAGGAGAAGTCTTCGTTCTTGGATTTACAACTTTTGAAGATCTATTTGGTACCGCCCCCCCAGGGAAAACATATGATGGAATCTGCCTACGACGAATATGTGAAACAAAAATGTCCATTCCAGGTTTCCAAAGATGGTATGAGAACAATGAAAGCTTAAAGTCATCCACAGTGCCTCGAATATCAAACTGCTGACCCTCCTGCACTGGCACTCCTTGAGTCCGTTGTAAACCCATAAAAAATGCACAACGCTCTCCCTGGGTAGACGGGTCACAGTATCCATGAGGATAAGGGTGTACCCGTAGCATGCTAAGAGTATCCCGCTCAATCTGGAAAAGCAAAATGTAAGGGTTTGACTAAATAATTTCTACTTGGAGAAAGTAACAGGTATAAATAGCAAATGCAAGTTAAAATAAAACCTTTAAAGTAAGCTGCCTTAAACGAGACTCAATCCAGCCTTTCCATGTCCTCAGATCATCTTGATTTAAAGCCATAATATCTATTTGCAAATAGTTTCTGTATGACTCAAAGAAACGGTAAGGCTCAAAAAGAGCAGTCCAGTCTGCCTTATTCAATGTAATGTCCTGCCAAACACAGAATCATTAAAGACAATTTCACAAGATACGAAACTAAAAGCTAATTAACAAAAACATGTCACAACCATACCTCGCAAATCTTATTCCCATTCTCAAATTGCTCTGTCATTACTAGAAGTGTGCTGTTGGTTACATTGTAGCTGGAGTTCATACAAGGATATGCTGGTGTGATTATAGGCATTAGATGGGTTCGATCCCGAGGATTTCTACGTGGATCCCACACAGCTAAGCCTAGAGTGCCCTCCTCTATCGAACGTAGCATCACTGGGTTTGGCCAGCGCCACTGAGTATAAACACGAAAGAACCTTTCTAACAGCATGCTGGGGATTGCATTTGGATAGAGCTGACAAACCTGAGCAACTAATAATGCCCAATTTACACCACCCAGAAACCCCGTAACCTGCCAAGTGCCCTTTTTGTTACCACCATATAGAGTGATCTGAAGCTTTCTGCAAACATTTAAGTTGTGGAATTGTAATTACAGAACATATTTAAATCAAGCAATAAAATAACTCACATTTGAGTATAAGCCTCGCTTTTTGGCCCAGAGTTTCATACATCGTAGTGTAGTACGAAAATGCTGCAAAAACAAAATATTTGAAGGAACGAAATACAAGAACCAGTAAGTAATATTATTACAGTATAAAATTCCTGCAATGCATCACCTCAATATTTGGTACAAGTTGCAATATCTGATCTGCAACTCTGCATCCATTTAGACTCAATACACTTTGCTCATCAGTCTCATATAAAACTGACTCCTGAGAAATATCCAAATCCTGCAGGTAAGGTAGCATCACAATAAATAATAAATTATTTGTCAAACAGCTTCATCAGGTATAAACAATGAACAGTTAACCGATTTGAGTTAAAAAAATAGATTTAACATGAAGCTCATTATATGGCTTTCCTGGTGGAAGCCTGAAAACAGAGAACATGCAAAACACATTTGGCAATTTGCTTTTATAAAGGACTGGTGCTGCATACTCATACAATACTTCATTGAAAGCCTGTCAGGTTACATATTCAAGCAAATATTTTTCAAGAAAGAATACAAATTAACTCACTTCTGGTATAACCCAAAGTGAAATGCTCGCATATAGCAAATCTATAGAAATCCCTCGGAACTTAAACTTCATGACAGGTACATATGCATCAGGTACAGGATGGAGCTCAGTAACTTCTGGCATTTCAGCCAATATCTCATGCAGAATGACAAAAAAATCTTCCTGAAAAAGAAACCAAATTGATTAAAGAGATCAAAAATAAAATTTCAAGAACACTCCAGAGACGTGCACAATACGTTTAAACCCATAATAAAGCAAGTGCACTGTCAAAATCACTGAGATATTTTATTCACATTAATCAGTTTGTACAACAAAAATACCTACACGTGACAAAGCTTTGTGATAAGTGCAGAAGAGACTTACCTCCCTATTCACATAACATGGACCAACACATAAAGTATCTAAATCTGCCCCCGGATCGTGAACCTGTACACATCAACGTTTAAATAGAATTTACAACAAAAACGAGTGAATAAGATGTCTTTTCTCATAACTTCAGTCTTACAATTTCAAAGATGCATGATCCAAAAACCATGGTCAATACAATGTACTATCATTTTTAGTAGTGGACATTGTTGTGTACACACCATTCCAGCAAAAATGCTATGAAGAACAGTATTATATGATCAATGATTCAATTACCATGTTTCACTAAAATATATTTGAATTGAAAAATGCTAGAGAGCAATGCTATATGAGTCAATATCTAATGCCAGCAAAAGGTTTTTTAATTGCAAAATTCATCATACCAAAAACCTTAAATAATTGTTCTTTTAGCCAAAGTTGTGTTTTTGTTTTTCTTTGTTGACAAATCATACAACTTGCATGCAATTAATTGTAGGAAATTCCAGCACCCTCTCAGAATTTTTGGCAAGATATTCTACCAAATGAAAATCTTGATGTGGCCTCATATGGAGAAGCATTTTACTGTTATCATGGTCACCAGGGAATCCTCGTGTAGCAGCAAGGACAGCACACTCCTCCCAATATCCATATCTCCTGGGACTAGGTTTCTATTAAATAAAATATTGTGCGTTACCTCATATACCCACATCTTCTGGTGTCTCTGTAACTGTATACCATGTCTCCAAACGACCATGACATATATATTTGAATAAAAAATCATGGTTTACCATATGGAGTGGGGCATACATGCATGTTAATGATTCCAGAATTATTTTGGCAGCACCCACAGGGAGATCTAAAGTTTTTCATCTCAACAGGAGTTTCCTAACATGTGAATTGGAATTGAGGAAGATGCTGATATAACCTAAACAATAAAATGAAACAACAAAAAATTCTAACCATAAAACACGTTAGAAGGACCAAACTAAAGCAGTAACATTATACATCCTACAAATAGAAGTACGTGAATCATGACTAGTACCAGCATAAGCACAAACATTTGATGATCCACCTACGGTTTAAATAAACCTAGAATAATACCATGGGAGTTTGATTATAGCAAAACAAAAGGTCACACAGAGCTTGATCCTACGGTTTAAATAAACCTTGAATAATACCATGGGAGTTTGATTATAGCAAAACAAAAGGTCACACAGAGCTTGATAGCATAAGAGGAGTCAAACGTGGAATAACTTACAGATAATCGGAACGACCCAAATGTAAAAATTTTAGCATTGGCATCCTCAACCATTTGTTCCTCGTAACCTTTTAGTTTTGTTATGTGCTTGACCCATGATTTCACAATCTGAAAATGCAAAAAGCAAGCCACAGTCAGACTTCATGAAGCATCGGAGAGTATATAATTACATAACACCAAACTATTAGCCACGTTTAAAAATTAATAATATACATTAAAATGGAAAAGGTTTTATTTCTGTCCACCAGACCATAGTAATTTATGGCACAACAAAGCCATATTTGCGATTCAATAAATATTGAAAGGTTAAAAAATCTAATCAAGTACACCCATCGAACATTTGAATCAACGGTAGCCATGTAGAAGTACTGAATCAAGGAGGTGCGAGGAGGTACTGGATAATTTAGAAAAGAATGCACTATCGGAAAATTGAATCGAGGGTCCTCTCTCAAAAAATTGAACCTAGGGCAGCGAAATTGTTAAAGAGAATCAAGGGTAAGGACATCGATAAATTGAGTAAACGCTAGTGATGTCGAATTCGAAGAACTGAAGTTTCTAGGCCACGAGGGTTCTACTGTCAGATTTTATTCGAACAGTGCAAATATAAAATGAACCTTACTCCTAGAGGTGTAGCAATCCATGACCTAGACAACATATTATAACAACATTAAGCCAAAACAACTCTTTTTCTTACCTCAGAAATCTCAGCCAAGACTTCCTTCCTCAACGCAGCCTCCTCGGGGCCCTCGTAGAGCCCTTGACTCTTCAGAAACTGCCGGCCATTTCAATCCACACCAAATGAGAAACAATAACCAGCCGCCAAAATTTCGCAACCCTAACAAACGGCAACTAGGGTTTCAGTAGAAATCCATACCTCTTCCAGCTGTCGATTCCGGAGGCGATCTACTCCACTTGGACCTGCCATGGATATGGGGCTCAAAACACCATACTGCCGCTGCTCCACCGCCATCAGTAACGAACCCTCTCCTTCCCTCCCGTCCACTCCACTAAAATTTCAACCCTGCAAACCCTAGAGATCGAAACCCTAGCTCTTGAACTTTACGGCCCTGGTGCAGATCAAATCTCTGCCCTCATGCGCAGAATAGAACAAACAGCAGCACTGAACCCAATCTCCATAACGAAGGCAAACTTCCCGCGGAGGTAAACATTGAAAAGGAAAAATAAGTAAGGCCAACGCGTTTAAGAGTCTGGGAGTCAACTGAGCTTGGAAACTGCTGTTTACCAAAACCAGAAACCGCTGACTGCTTCTTTAGCGCTGCTTTTTTTTTTTTTTTTAAATTTTTATTTCTATTTTTATATTTTAAATACAACTCATTTTTCTATTTATTTTGTTGGGTGTTACGAACGCATGTGGTATGTATGAGTTGATGAGGGGAACTAAGCATGCGCCACGTGTCAAGTATGTTTGAATGGGTTGCTGCGAATGTGAAGAGAAAGAACGCTGCATGATTCTCGCCGCGTGGTCAAAGTCTTGGGCGGTGGTTTAACCATGGTAGAGTTTGTGGGATTAAGGAGTGAGTGTTTAGAAATTATCGGTTGGGTTAAAGTTTTGGACACAATAAAGGTGAGGTTTTGTGGGGGTTAAGCAGCTGTTTTTTTTTTGTTGGGGTGTTTTTTTTTGTTTTGTTTTGGTTTTGTTTTGTTTTTTTTTGGTTTTTTTAAGGAGAAGGTTCATCTTAAAAAAGAAATTTATATCATGTTCCAATGTTGGTGCTTAAATGAATTTTCTACTTAAATTTAAGTAATAGAGTGTTCTCATGCAAAATAAAAATTGTGGGAAAATAAAATTTAAAAAAATTTCTTATTTTTGTGGAGCAGCTATTTTTTAGCAAATAAAAATAAGTTATGGGAAAAAATGGGGGCTAGAAATAAGCAACAATTGCTTATTAAAAAAAGCAACACATGTCTTTTTCATTTTATTTGTATCTCCTTTTTATTTGCCTACAATTTTGCTTTCAAATTTATTTGCAACAAAAATAACTAAAAATTTGATTTAAAAATAATATTTAAGAAGTTGCTTAAAATTAAGCAGCAAACATTACCATCCATGGGGGCCACCAGCTCCACAAATAGTGCCACAAAAAAGTTGAGCAGCTACTGCTAGCAAAAATAAGCTAAGCATCCCCTCAACCCCAATTTCCCCAACTTTTAGGTTATCAGCCCCAATTTCCCCAATTGTTGGAGTGGATTCTTCACAATCAGTTAGCGGACGATTCCTTGGGACAACAGAGTCACTTTTTAGCGTGTGATAGATTCCTCAATACTCTTGCATGTCTCCTTACTCTCACCTCATGGGGCATTGGAAACAATCAAGTGCAGAGAGGTATTTACATTTTCTTTTTCTTTTTCTCTTCTTTCCATTTGGGCAACGCCTATCCAGCATTCTAAAAGTGCATTAAAATACCAATGAAGAAGCATAATTTCATTGAATAAATGAGATTTGCCCTTAAGCAAATGAAGATTTTAGTTTTTGGGCCATGGCGGGTCTTCATTTCTTAAGGGGAAATATAGAAGCAATGGTTAAAGAAGTTGTAGCATTCGGTCGTCAAGGATTCGAGATGGTTTTGCCTGCACTGTTGAATGAAGCCAAACATTTGGGCTTGGATCTTCCTTACGAGCTACATCATCTAGCAAATAAATGAAAAATAGGGACTCTGAATTATGTTAATTGTTTTGCATCAATGTTTAAAATCACGTTAAGTGATTCGTCATTACGATGAATAGAGTTATACAAAACTTTGATGATGGATCACTGAGTGTTATTTGAAATGTTGATGTAAAAAAGGATTACGCAATCAAATTCAAAAGCAATTAAATGCTATTAACATGGATTACGGAAACTTGATAACATTAGGAATGTTATCTGGCACTTGTCAAACATCTAAATTTAGATTTATTTATTTTTTAAATGGAAAGAAAATGAATATTTTAACTTGTTTTTACGATGCACAAAGTATAAAAGACAAAGGTGTCATATTCATGAGACCACTAGCTTCTTTAAACTTTAGAGCTAAAAATTTTAAGTTGAACTGCAACACATAACTCATGGGACTAGTCGTTTAGAAATATTTCTAAAAATTCTCAGTAGCTTCAACTCTATATTTTAGAAAGCCCTTTCCGTGGGGCCCTATATTATGAGTTTAATTTAATCTTAAAGCAACACATTCAATTCTTCTCAACGAAACCTCTAACATGTTGTTTAGATAAATAATATTGAAACAATAATGATATTTTGACACAAAATTAGATATTTTTTGTTTTGTTACCTAACGTAGTTCTTTGATATGTACATTACAATTGTATACAAATTTCTAGATTATATCGTATCTGTCTATTTGATCAATGTTTCAGATCACACTCTATGATCCAAAAATGAAAATAGTTTAAAATGACAAAAATTTAACATTTACCATGATATTGAAATAATAATGATATTAGTATTTGATGAAAATTAGATCTATGTTGTTGTGTTAGGTAAACTAGTTATTTTGATATGTATATTACAATTATATGCAAATTTATGGATTAAATTGTGTTTGTTTAATTGATTGGTGTTTTGGATCACATTGAGTAATCCAAAAAATGATAAGAGTTTGAAATGACAATAACAATAACAATAGCTTGGAATGATGAACCTTTAACATTTACAGATATGAGACATTCCTTGTGCTTGTTGAAGGTAAGGATGAAAGCACACTTACAAGGAACAAAGATCTTTTGAACTTTTATATCCACTAGTTGCAACTCATTCTCCTAATTGGAAATTGAATGTTTTGTTGGAAGAGGCAATGCAAATCATCTCATACTTTGAAGACTTCGTCGTAAACTATATTTCTAGAGTACTTTGAAGACTTCGTCGTAAACTATATTTCTAGAGAAGACAATAAAGAGGTGGATAAACTTGCCAATAAGGTGGTGGACGGAATAGATAATCTAGTGAGTGGATAGGATAGTGACATGAATCTTGTTTGCTCTTAATTTGAAATTTATGGACCCAGGGTAAAATGTCACATCTACTTGTCATTCCATCAAGAGATATTTATCCCTTGTCAAGTTGGAGAGACCTTGGTACTTGAGCGACAGAGGTTGCATCATGGGTGGCAACATGACATTTTTTGGCTCCCCAGGGATATAATATTTTTTTTTAAAGAACATAACAATCAGTTAAGCATTAGTTGGTAATGTGTGTGAGATTAGTCTATATACCCCCTTAGGCATGTATTTTAATCATTTGAAAATCTTAGTGGTTGAGTGTGCATTTTTTGAAGCTCAATATGATGGATTCTCTAATGAGATTACGCGGTGACAAAAGACAAATGGTTTTCTTGAATAGATATTAGGAGTGTGATTGAAGACATACAGCAAGGGACATGCAATTTCCTGCATTTATCTACTAAATATTGAAGCTATTAAATGGTTCTCATCATGGTATCTTTGACAAATGAGGATAGATACTAGATCAACTCTGATATCTCCTCAAGATTCCTTGCCTCATCGCTAGACTTATGAGGTACAAAATTTGACACCCTCCTACTGTTATATTAGGTCTTCAAACCAGATATTCTTGTTGGTGATATTGATATAGTGATTTGGGCAGAGCTTGGGGTTGGGATACCGTGGCCAAAGGACATCCCTCAACTTCTCAAACCTAGCGTAGTTGTCCCTCGACAACCTTTCATGATGAATATGGATGATAGGGCTTTTGGTCATCATCGACAATGGGCTATCGTTGGACATAATTTCCTTAGAAGGGTGAGAGTAACTGATATGAAATAAAATATGGGTTGGTTGTTCCATTTCATAGACATAATTGTGATTGGTGACTTTTTTGAAGTCGAATAAAGGGTGTGTTTATTGGTTTTTTGAACTTTTTTTTGTTGTCTCTTCTCCCAGATTTTTGAATATGATAAGGTGTTTTTATATTATAATGTATATCTTTTCGGACAATATTTCAACATGCCTCTAAGAGGGCTAGGGTAAGGCTTTACGGGCAAGGGATTTCTAGTTATTCCTTTATTTGCACTAATAGACGACATGAGAGACTTTGTTGTTTTTTTGTAAAGTTGTAATTTTGATAACAATTAATATAAATACTTCCCACTATGTAGTTTATTGAGCAAAAAATATATTTGCAACTCATTGCTTCCTCCAAAAAGGTATAAAAGTGACTATGCGAACATTTATTTTGTTTAATATTCAAGTAGCTTTAACAACTAGTTGCCTTTAAATAGAGAAATACAATATTCTAAAAATTATTATCTGTGTTACTGATCAAAAAATATATATTATTTGTGTTAGGAAAAAGTTATGTGAAAGGAATATAAATATTTTTCTTGCATAGTTCATTTATTTTTTATAAAGTTTTTAAATGAGTCATTTAATAGTCAAGCATAAATGCATACATAGTCATGGAATTCATTCGTCATTCTTCAATACAACTCACATTGATTACAAGGCTATTTTGAATCAATGTGAATGATCCTTTGGCATAAAATTCTCACAAGATGGTAATAACTTTGATTTTTCGCCAATTTATTTTCAATAGCTAATGTTTTGCAACTAAGGAAGCAAGAAGTAAATAATAGACTTGTCCGGGAATAATGTATTGCTTGCCTATTATCAGATGTTAAAATTGCTCTAAGGTAGCGAGAGTAAATGTACGCAACTTGTTGATTACATTTAATACAATGAGCAATTTGGTCTTGAAGTCTTGCATATGTGTCAAATTTATAATTGCAATCAACACAAAAAGCAGGAAATGTAATTGAAAATGGTTCCATGTATCTTCAAGCTATGATAAAGATTAGTTTTATTTTATTTTGAGAGAATATATTTTAGTAATTTAGAATTACAGCAGGAAAATTTTACTTACCTCAAAAGTTGATTATATCAAGTTGTACAAATGATCCAACATCTTCTTATTATTCAATTTTATAATGTACGTTGATTGCCAAATACAAAGAGTATTATCCTTTCCATTAAGTCCCCTCCTGATATTTCTAAATGGCATTGATAGGTGTTCAATGAGACGAACTTGTTCTTCCATAACAAAAAAAAATGATGCACCAAACTTGGATGCATTTGTACCTATTTCGTGAATGTGGAAGTTATGAGAACATATTGCTTTAATATGAAAATATGTTAAAAAGACAAGAGGATTTAAACTATTGTGAAGTAAATTATTAGAAACATAGTAGTGCCTATGCTTTGTCAAATTTCAAATCTCCATCTATTATGTTAAAAATATATTGGAAACTTGTTCTTTGAGTGTTGATGACAACTGCGCTTACAATCCCAATTGCATAATTTTCTTCACTTGTAAAGAGTTGCTTGATATAGTTGTGCTTGGTATGAATTTATATTCCTCATACATATGTGGGATAATTTTAATTGTGCTTGATTGTATAAGAATCAGTATACAATTATAATCACCACAATCATAGTCAGTTTTAGGAGCAATTTCAAAAAATTCAATACAAATAGTTGTTCCTAAAACTTTTTTTGTTCTGTGTTTACTACAAGGTCACCAACCAAACTGATAGGCATAGTCTTCTTTGCTTTATAATCTATTAAATATCCATGTAGCACATCTTTGGTTTCATTTGTTTCATGCAAACTAACTTTGTAGATGACAATAACATCTCCATCAAATAACTTTGTTTCGGCAATGACAAAAGGTTTTATGTCTTTTGAGTTTTCCTGTCAAGAAGATCAGACAAAGATTCTTTGTGAGGGGAACTGGTCAATGGGTAGATCCACCCTCATTCTGCAGAAATGGTCCTCTAACCTGGCTCTCAACAAAGATTTCCTAACCCAAGCACCAGTCTGGGCTAGGCTTCCCGAGTTGCCCTTGGAGTACTGGCATGAGGATGTCTTTGAGGGCATTGCTAGATCCTTTGGGGAGTTGCTATCAACAGATCCAGTTACGGCGGTGAAGAAAAGACTCGCTTATACGAGGATATGCATTGGAGTTGAATTTGGTCAAGATATGCCAAAGGCAATTATTTTCCAATCCAGATTGGGAAAACAAGTGCAACAAATAGAGTATGAAAGTGTTCCCTTTGCTTGCTTCCACTGTAAAAAAGCTGGACACAAGGCCAAAAGGTGCCCTATAGTCATTAAGAAGGGAAAAGCTCGAAAGGAGAAAATCAAACAAGGAAAGAGGTCAGAGATTCAACCTTTGATCAAGGATCTTAACAACACCAAGAAGTTTTGGAAGGAGAAAACTCCAAATGAAATGAATCTTGTAACAAATAAGCAAAATCCACTAGGGGCAATGACTGCAGATAGTTTGGAACTTCAGCTACTGGAGTTTGAAGAGCCCATACCAACTGAGGGGGAGAGCAAGGAACAACCACAAGCTCAGCCAGAAAAAGGCAGGGAAAGGGAAGGGGACACAACAAGCCCAACATGTCCAGCTATGGAATATGGGATTGGAGACAAAGGAGGTCTGGAGAACCCAGAAGGGGGGGAGATCATAGGGGAAGACAACATTGATTTCTCCTTTGTTCTAGATTCACAGGAAGAAGGGAGGTATGAGGGGGGATAGGGCCCAATCCTCTCCCAAGAATCGAACTTTAGCAGAAGCACTTATATTTCTCCAGGGAAGTTTAGTCATTTCCTGGAAATGGTATCATCTACCACTCCTAGACAAAACTCAAGAATGGAAGCCCTTTTGATAGCTACAAAGATGTTTCCAAAGACGAGAATGTGGGACCATGGATCACTGTGAAAAAGAAAAATAGCAGGGACCCATCTCCGGCCTCACCTACAACTACAAGAAGTAGAGCTAAAGCAGACACAAGGAGCAAGTCTAACACACCAGGAAGGAAGAGTATGAATCAAATCAGAAAGGAAGAAGCAAAAAGAAATATTGTGGATGGTTATCAAAGGACCATCCAGGAGTCTTATAAGAAGTCATGAAGGTCATATCATGGAAAATTCGTGGGCTAAATGGAGTCCACAAACAAGAAATTATTAGGAATATGATAAGGGATCATAGACTAGACATTTTTTTGATACAGGAAACAAAAATGAAAAAAGAAAAAGTGGAAAGCATCTCCTTTGGAAAAGGTATGAGGACTGCAGCTACCGACTCAGAGGGAGCCTCTAGAGGCTTACTGATGTTATGGAGGGATAATCTCATTGCTCAAGTTATTTGTGATGTAGGCAACATTTTACTGATTCAATTCAAAAACCTAATAGACCAGGAGAGTTGGGCTATAATGAACATTTATGCTCCAAACACAAATAATAACAGGAGAATCTTTTGGGACCAATTGTGGATTTTGTTCACTAAGATAACTGACCCAAAAGCCATTATCATGGGTGATTTCAACACCCCACTTAAGGAATCTAAGAAATTCGGGGGCATGCCCCCTGACCTAGAGAGTCAGCAGCAGTTAGCTAATTTGATCAATGATTTGGCTTTCATTGATGTGGAGTTAGGAGGGGGAAAATTTACTTGGTCGAATAGGATAGCTGGCTAGGAGTGTATTTAGGTATGCCTCAATAGAGCCCTCATCTCTTTAGACTAGATGTAACAGTATCACAGTCATCTATCCTCCATGGCGAGATTCGTATTTGACCGCTCTCCAATTTCTCTCAACCTGGACAATCACAACAAGAAAAAGTCCTTCCCATTCAGATTCGAGAGGATGTGGACTACCCACCCTAACCTCCATAATAAGATAAAGGAGTGGTGGAGCATAGATGTGGAGGGGACGATGATGTATAGGGTGGCTAAGAAGCTCAAGAACATAAAAATGGAGATTAGAAAATGGAACAAAAGGGACTTTGGCAATATTTTTCAGACTAAAGACAAGATTAAGTCAGATCTTGCAGGGATTCAGGAAGAGATCCAAAACCAAGGCTATGATGAAGATAGAATGAGTGCTGAAAAGTCCATTCTGGCTAACCTTCACAACATTGTAAGCAAAGAGGAAATGTTCTGGAGGCAAAGGTCAAGATCGGTGTGGTTGAAAGAGGGGGATAAAAACTCTCGTTTCTTTCACCTATCCACTATGAAACACAGGACGACTAATAGAATCAGTGCTATTGAGAAAGGGGATTTAACTTTGGAGGAAGACAATGAGATTGCAAATGAGGCCATTAGGCACTTCTCTCAAATCCTTTCTAAAGAGAATAACCAGAAAGTGGATGACCAAGAGGTTATTCTTCAGACCATACCTAAGGTGATCACAGAAAGATAGAATAAAGATATGATGGCTATCCCTGATC
Source organism: Thuja plicata (assembly GCA_018584345.1). Classification (NCBI taxonomy): domain Eukaryota; kingdom Viridiplantae; phylum Streptophyta; class Pinopsida; order Cupressales; family Cupressaceae; genus Thuja; species Thuja plicata. The sequence goes on along the minus strand of MU224286.1, from coordinate 841,008 downwards.
AGGAGGAAATCCATAAAGTTGTTTTCTCCTCACCTGCGGAAAAAGCCCCTGGCTCAGATGGTTTCCCATCTTTCTTTTTCTAGATGTACTGGGATGTTATCAAAGATGACATTATTAAAGCAGTCCAGGAATTTTTTTGGAGCGAAGTGCCTTATGAAAGAGATCAATGCCACTTTTCTTGTTCTCATCCCAAAAATGCCAGGTGTGAATTCTTTTGATAGTTTTAGACCTATTAGTCTGTGTAACTTGTTTTATAAGATCATATCCAAAGTCTTAACTATCAGACTTCTTAAAATCCTCCCGGTTATTATTGCCCCCCAACAAACGGGTTTTGTCCCTGGTAGACAAATCTTGGACTCTATCATGGCAGTGCATGAGGTGATTCACTCTTTGGAGGAGGGCAAGAGGGAAGGATTCCTTCTTAAACTGGACCTCTCCAAGGTGTATGACAGGGTTGACTGGTTCTTCCTGAGTAACATCTTGGGGGCTTTTGGCTTCAATGACAAGGTTAGAAAGATTATTTCACAGCTGATTTCCACCCCTTCTTTCACGGTTTTGGTGAATGGTTCTCCTTTGGATTTCTTCAAATCTTCTAGGGGCCTTAGGCAAGGCAACCCCCTCTCCCCCATTCTCTTCATCATATTGGCTGAATGCATAGGAAGGCTTAAACATGACAATAAGAGAAGGGGACAAATCATTGGGCTTAAACCTTCTTCTGGCCCTTTCACTTTTTCCTACCAGTAATTCGTGGATGATACCATTTTAGGTGGTGAATCATCGGTGAAAGATGCTAGAAATATTAAGAAAATCCTGAATTCATACTCTAATGCTACAGGATAGCTCATTAACTGGAACAAGAGCTCGGTGTTCTTCATTAATACCCCCATGGATAGACAGAGGAAAATGGTAGGCATTTCGGGATGTGGATTTGGACCCTTTCTCGCATCCTATTTAGGCCTTCCGCTTGGAACCAAACCACCTGAGTCCTTCTGGGGAGGCCTTATTGATAGATTCAACAGGAAGTTGGCGGGATGGAAGGGTATCACCCTTAGTCGGGTAGGAAAAGTGATATTGATATAGTCCACTCTTTGAAACCTCCCTACTTATGCATTAAGCCTCTTCTCTATTCCTGCTAAGGTGGCAGACTCTCTGGAAGCAATTCAAAGAAAGTTCTTATGGGCCGACAAAGAAGGAAACAAGAAGTACCCACTGGTGGCTTGGGATAGTATATGTAAACCTAAAAAACATGGAGGGCTAGGAATCAAGAATTTGAAGCAGTTCAACAAAGCTTTGCAAGCAAAACAGATCTGGAGAATTTTTAATTCTACAGGGGAATGGAGGGATATTATGAAGGATAAATATGCAGCAAACATAACCTTCAAGCAGTTCATCAGTAGAGATATAGACCCGAAGGGATCGTACATTTGGAATGGCATTCTGCGGACCAAAGGTATAGCGACCGCAAAAGCAAAATGGAAGTTAGGCAATGGTAAGGATGTCAACTTTTGGCATGATGATTGGCTCAGACAGGGTCCTTTATGGAACTTGGAGCCTTATAATAGATGGGATAATTCTTGCATTGAAAGATATGGTAGCATAGTTAGTGACTACAGAATCAACAGTGAATGGGTGAACGTAACTGAGGTGTCCCAGGACCTTAAACCTCTTATGGTCAAAATTGGTCACACTCCTCTCTCTCTCTCTCAATGAAGATGTTATTGTTTGGGGGGAAACTACAGATGGTATCTACATGGTGGCTTCAGGATATGAAACCATGCAACATATTGATACTACCCCCATATGGGCCAAGACCTAGTATCCTAGTATTATCCCTAAGATCAACATCTTTTTTTGGACTATGCTCCAAAATCATATTTTGACTGCGGGTAACCTAATTAAGAGAGGACAACACATTCCTAATCAATGTATCTTATGCAAAAATCCAAGTGAGAGTGTGGACCACTTGTTTATCCACTGTGACTTCACCAAACAAATATGGTATCATTTCCTGTCTTTTTTGAGATATCCTAGTGCTTCCCCAATACGACTCTTGAGCTCTTTGACCAATGGCAACAGGGGTTGAGAGGTCGTAATTTATGGCCTTGGGCAATGCCACACATATGCTGGGGAGTGTGGAAGGAGCAAAATAATAGGATCTTTAGGGAAAAAGCTACCACTACTAAGTATGTTTCCCACAAAATTTCAAATGCCCTCATGGAAAACTACACTAATAGCAAAGGTATCAGTCCACTTCACAACAAAGGGACTAATGATACCAAAAAGAGAATGGATTATAGATGGACATTACTGCCGGAAGGGTGGTTCAAAGCTAACTTCGACGAGGCTGCAAAGGGCAACCCTGGGAAGGCTGGTGTGGGACGAATTATAAGGAACTCTCATGGCAAAGGCATTGCTGCTATTTTAGCTCCCCTGGGGTCACAAACTAACCATTATTCTGAGGCGAGTGCGACACATCACACCTTAAGGCTAGCTCGGGATATGGGGATCAAGAATTTGTGGTTAGAAGGGGACTCAAAGAACATCATAATTGCTTAAATGAAAAGCACAAGCCTGCGTGGACAATTGAGAACATTATTGGGTGTATGTGGTAAATTTGGCATTGTTAACTCACCATACACTTCAACATAGTCCTTCTTCATCAGATACACACAAGACTGAATATGATGTTATTCATCATGTCTGCCTGCATGATTCGACCTGTTGCCTTCTATCAAGATGAGGTTTTCGAAATAGCTCTCAGAACGAGAGTCTCACAACCATAGACCAATCTAGGAACGAAGGATTTTTCTCCATGAATGCAATACAATGCAAGATTATTCTAGGAAATGAAAGATGTGAGATTAATCTAAGACATGATTTCAATGCAATTATTCTAGAAATTGAAAGTAATCTATTGCAATAATGAAATTATTCTATATGAGATTATCAAGAAACGTGGCAATAATTCAGTATTCTAACAATGCATGAAAAATGAGTGGGGATTTTGAATGAAGAATGAGAGTTCTTTTATAGACTCAGAGATGATCAGAATAAAAACTTTCCTTTTTGAAATAAAACAAATAGAAAAGTCAGTTTAGAATAGAAAGCTTTATTTAAAAGAATGCAATAAATTGTTCTCTCTACTTTAACTATTTTCTTTCTTTGATTTTAACTGTTTTATTTGATTTTAATTATTTTCTTTCTCTTTAAAACACAATTAATTCAAAGTTTCCATTTCTGAACAAAAGAAAGATTTTTGAGAGAATATCCAATTAATTAAATAAATATGACCTCATAATTGTTTTTTTCTCAATTATCTGAATAATTAAATTCAATTATTGAAAATGAGGATATTTATTTAATAATTAAATATTATTTAATTCCTTTTTTATGTGTCTTAGCTAAAGAGGGTGAATTTAATTTAATTAAAGTGCTAGGACTTTATAATTAAATTAATTCGATCGTAAGGTTTGTTTAGCCAAATAGATATTTAGGAATTAAATACGATGTATGATTAATGCAAATTTAGGATTTTCTGCATTTGACACTTAGGTCGAGTAGAGTTAGTCAAAACTCAGAATTGCCTAGTACAATAGGACTTAGATGATCTAGAAGAGTGACAAATGCAACAAAATTGGTTAGGGTTGCAAGACGCCAATTTTGGGGTGTTACATTTTGCCCCTCTTTGAATTGATGTGCAAGCAGCGCATTGATTCAAAGAATAGTCTGATGCCTGAAGCACAGAAGAATAGATTTGAAAATTGATGATGCAAAGATTTCAGAGCCATCTCCAGAACAGAGCTTGAATCTCCGAAGTCTAGGTTAGGTTGCCGAGACATCGGTCAAATAGAGTTTTTGAGGGTCATCTTCAGAATGAAGCTTGATCCCCAGGGATCCGGGTTAGAATGCCCTGATACCTAATAGATTGAGATTTCAAGAATCATCTCCAAAATGAAGCTTGATCCTCAGGAATCTGGGTTAGAATGCCCCGATACCTAATAGATTCGATATCTTTCACAAGGCTATCCTCAGAATGAGGCTTAACCTTTAAGAGTCAGGGTTAGATTGCCCCAATACCTGTCCAACAAGATAATCAATAGAGATTTTAGGACTATCTCCAAAATGAAGCTTAGTCCCTCAATATCTAGGTTAGATTGCCCAGACACTGGTTAGATTGATATCTTTCACAAGACTGTCCTTAGAACGAGGCTCAACCTTCAGGAGTCAGGGTTAGATTGCCCCGATACATGTCTCAAAAGATAGTAAATAGAGATTTAGAATTATCTCCAAAGCGGAGCTTGATTATCTGGAGTCAGGGTTAGATTGCCCCGATACCTGTCCCAAAAATAGTTTTTCAAGAACCATCTCCAGAACGGAGCTTGATCCTCAAGAATCTAAGTTAGATTGCTCAGATACTTAATAGATTGAGATTTTGAGAATCATCTCCAGAATGAAGCTTGATCCTCAGGAATCTGGGTTAGATTGCCTCAATACCTAATAGATGACAAGATGTAAGGAACAAAGATGCCTTTATTGATTGTGGAGTATCCAGTTTTGACTGTGAGGTACAAAAAACTAAACATGCTCCAAGTGATGAGATGCCTCTAACAATGAGGACTTTTGAATATCAGATTAGATTAGTAAAAGTAGATTCAATGATGTAATCATCCTGCCCCCTCGGGAGCGAAATGGAAAGATGACACGTCATAAATGATGATGGAGAGTAAAAAATTGCAGATAGATGTTGAATTAGAGATCAAGAAGAACTCAGAACAGATAATGGAAGAATGTGGAAGATTCAAAATCAATTTCGAGCGATTTCAAGGTCAGGTTGACCAAGTTTGACTAGGGTTGACTTTTGAAGAAAAAAGTCAAAGATTTGAGAAAATGATGATAAGATATGATTCTGACAAGAAAGCGACGTCAGAAAGTTGACTACACAAGCGTCTGATCGCATCGGTCCCATAAAAAATTAAATGCGATTTTGAGCGATATAGGAGTGTCAAATTTTGATTTCGATCACGAAAATGGATTCAGAGCGATCAATTAGGTAATGGTGAAGTTTTCTCGCAAAATAGAGCACTTTAAAAAATTAGGTCAAAACCTATATAAGGACAAAAAGGTCATTTTCAAATCATTTCAACCTTTTAACTTTTGTGAATTGAAATCTGATTGAAAAATGGTGGTCCCCTACAGCACGCATCGATTCAAGCGATCAAGGAGACATAGCCGGCCCACAGCATACAGACGTCCAATAAGTAGTCGATAAACCTCTCGGTATTTCAAATTTCTTCAATTTCTGACAATTTTTCTTCATTTTCCGCATTTTTAGGAAATGAGTCGCGGGTCTTCGCACAAAGAAGTAGTTTCTTCGCACGACCCGTAGAGAAATCTCGTGTGATGCAACTGCATTTCGCGCCATTCGGTGAGGAATCTCGCACGGGAGAGTACCCATGTTCACGCGAGAAACCCTTCTAGAGGGTGTTTTCTTGCGTGACTAGTCATTAAAGTTCGCGCGAAAGGTCAATGTCGCGCGACCCGAAAAACTTCTTCGCACGAAAGAGAACTTATTCGCGCGAAAATCTGCTTCTTTGCATGGGAAAAAGTGGTCAATAAGAACATGAAATCAGTCTATGTCGCATCCAATAGCTTTTGCATCAGCGTTGTTACTTTCTGTAGGATGTCTTGAATGCTTTATTATCTCATTATGCTTTGATTATCTCTGATTACTGATCGCGCACTGTTGTTTGCATGTCTTGCAGGTTGACTTTCCAGACATTGCTTTCAGATCACACCACTTGACCATTAGTAGATTAGTATCATAGTTTGATGATGCAGAGACAGCGCATCTAGGTACTCTGGGGTTGAGTTTGCTATGTGATGTACCTGAGATTTGGGTAAATCATGGATTGTTAGGAGCATTGGTTGAGCATTTTCATTCGGAAACGAACACCTTCTATCTACCATAGGGGGAGATGACTGTGACTCCCGAGTACATCTACCAGATTCTGAGGATACCATTCTACGGTGCCAGGGTAGAGTATGAGACACAACCCAGATTGGGGACAGTAGCATTGAGGGAGATCTTTTAGGATGACCTCGTTATGGGGAGGGCGATCCCGTGGGAGGATCTGATCAGTGAGTATGGGCCGACACACAGGTTGCCCATGGTACTAGCATGCTTCCTTGGGTGCTATATGATGCCTGATCATGGACATCATGGTCTAGAGTGTGGCTGGGGCAGGATGTTGCAGCAGATGCTAGCACGACCTCGACATTACAGATGGGGTTAGTGCATGTTAGCACACATGTATCATGAGATGCATGAGATCACCTATCGAGAGGCAAAGAGCATGGCAGCAGGAGTTTTTGTTTTACAGGTTTGGGCCTGGGAGCATCTTCCTATGACCAGGCCTATATGCGAGGATATGAGGCAGCCTTTAGAGCCTTATATTTGCAGATATAGGGGCATGATTACCCAACCAGCGCTGGGTAAGGTAGATTAATGGCGAGCCCAACTCGATGACCTAGATGTAGTAGTTTGGAGGCCATGGAGACTCACAAAGGCCTGGGATGATGCTGCAGAGCAGCTGAGTCATATGTTCTGCTCACGTGCGATTATTGGTCACACTATTATAGTGATTGAGAGATTCCCACAGAAGCGGGTATGGTGGCAGTTTGGCCGTCCATAAGACATATCACAGGAGTACACGGCGTATGCCAGATTTACTGATGAGATTTGAAGGGGCTGGATTATGAAGCTAGACTAGGGCCGCACCATGATAGATATTCGCGTATTGGCCCCATTTCAGTGGGATTACCTGCGAGATGTGGAAGATGGCGGCGTGACCACCGAATACAGGGAGCACTTTGTGACACATCTCGAGGTTCACAGATCTTATTGGCATAGCAGGCTGAGGGCATGTGGTACCTCCACAGGTGGTACAGCCATAAGTGCAGGTGCCCCCACCATAGTAGAGGGCACAACCAGGATTACAGCAGGGTCCCAGACCCCAGACAGTACAGGTAGACATCCCCGCGTGACAGATGGGGATGGATGTAGGGGCTAGTGGCAGCGACAGCACGAGACAGTCTCGACAATGGATGGCAGAGTAGATAGCTGAGGAGTAGCAGGTACCCCCATAGGAGGAGGTACAACAGGAGGATCCTATGTAGGAGGATCAGCCTGCATAGGATATAGCACAAGATCCACAGCGGCGGTCTCGAGAGAGAGTTAAACAGCTCTCGAGATAGGTGGGAGACTTGACCATACAGGTGGTCGTGCGAGATGAACATTTATTGGATAGAGATCGGGAGATACAGGATCTCCGAGAGTAGCTCCGGGCAGTACAGGAGGAGGTGCGACATCAGACTGCTCGATCAACATATTACTATGCATCATATATAGGTGTGGTGCCTGATGAGGCATCCTAGGTGGCAAGATTCTTGACCTATGCCAGAGGATCGGAGGGAGCATAGGTGCCACCTCCACCAGATAGGGCCCCACCTCCACCTCCTCCAGGTGATGATGGAGAGGGCCAAAGTTAGGTTTTGATAGATAGATAGATGAGATCATAAGATATATCTGATGCGTTGGCATCCATGTATTTATATCACCCTTTTGAGATAGATTGTGCTATGTAAATGTATGAAATGCACATGTTATGTATGTAGATTATTTATGTAAATGCAATTTATGAATGAGAAATGCAAATGCAATGTGTAGATGATAATGAGTTGTGAATATGAATATGTATATGGTACTAACATCTCATGCAGGACAACAAATGCTAACCAAAAGAATATGTGAAGAATTGAGAGCGAGGATCGAACACCTGTGCAGTCTTGATGAAACCAGGACAGTGAAGAAGAACTCCCCAATGTATGAACCCAGGAGAATGCAATGAAGAGAACACCGAATTACTGCCACAATGCAAGTCTAAAATGAAAATGCAATCCTATGCTAGATGTAATCCCTAGGACATGGTTGTGAGACCCAACGTATAATTATCATCATTGACCATATTATTATTTTTTTGGAACAGCGAAGTCGATACAACCCTCACTGGCGCCACAATGCAACCATGAGGATATGAATATGACCTGCATCGGATAAAATGTAGGAAACGAATGTAAGCACTAGGGCACAAAAAGCCAAGATGACCTGAACATTATTTCCAGTTAATGTTGCAAGAGTACACCAGTATCGAGGCATTAAAAGCCAAGATAACCATGAGTGCGATCATGCGTAAACAAATAGATCAATAACAAACAAAGCAATAACAAACAAAGCAATAACAAACAGAGCAATAACAGGCAAGGAGATTGTACCGACCTTACCATGGCGTGCAAATAAACAGGATCAAGGGATGTGAGGTTGTTCCACCTTAGTGCGGAAGCTCTTATCACATACACCCTATTTATTTGACGTTGTCAGATCATCAAGACTACACCAACAAGCAATTGACAAAGAAAATATCAATGAAATCCATGAGAATAAACAACATACAAAGAAAGATTCAGGCATAACTCAACCAGTTTCAAAGTTTTCGAATATGTTCATGTTTAGAGAGGTGTTGAAAAACACCGTTGTGCTTGTGTGTGCATTGTGTTTGATTGTTATCGATAAATGTTTACGTTTGAGATATCCGATGTGTATTAAAAAAAATACAGATGTGTCCAAAGATAGTGTTAAGAACACTGTTTGTAGTGGTGTTGAAGAACACCAGTTTGTGTCAGTAGCGAGTTGTCCTTAAGAAGTGACAAGATTACGGACTCAGGTGTAAACCAAAGATGTGATCAAATGGGGGGCCTATGCCCCCAAGTAACGATGACTGACTTGATGTATGTTGCGAGGACAAACGAGATTTGGTTGCCCCCAAGCATATGGCGCTGATTCAATGTCAAATCAGTAGGGTTCACAAAGGAACCAGAGTGTCATGAAAGTGACTAAAAGCTATGTACAAACTAAAGCATAGAATCGTCAAGCCCGAGTATCGATAGATAGAGCATTTGAGTATAACTCCAACTGTAATGGATGCGAGCCATCTCAATAGTGTAGCGACAGTAGGCAGACACCGTGAGAACCACTGGTGACTGATGTGACAGAGATGCTCAAGTGAAGAAATCATAGGACTAGCTAGACATCAGTAGGCAGACGCAGTGAGAACCACTAGTGACTGATGTAAGAGAGATTCTCAAGGAAAGAGAACTCAATATAAGCTAAGTGACAGTAGGCAGATGCAGTGAGAACCACTGGTGACTGTCATGAAGTAGATCCAAAAAGATAATAGCATAGTGCCCCCTAGATTAGGAGGGTTTCTCTGAGCGTATGACCAGTTTCAATCCATGTGAGTTGGTGTCTTGACGGGAACTGAAAGCAAATGGAAAGCAAATGTAAGCAGGAAAGCAAATGCGTCAAGCCAAGTGGTGCGGCGATAGATATAGCATGGTGGAACAAGAGGAGCCTGTTTACCAGGTTTTTATTGGAGTTGATGAAAACTATCAACCCACAACTCCCAAGAATCACCTGCATGCAAACCTGTCACAGAAAAAGAGAAGCAAAAAAGCTATGGAGGCCAAAAATCACAGATTGATGGAAGAGGAAACATCTTGTGCAAATAATGGAGAAAAAACTCTTAATGCAATAACATCCTCAATTAATTAATAACCATCGAATTGAATAATTTACAAAGAGGGAATCCTTATAAAAGGATACCGAAACCCTAAAAGGGAAATCCTAAAGGGGAAATCTAGGTTGCATAATAATAATTAATAAAAGAATTAATTATTAAATGCCTAAAGTTTAGCTTAAGTAAAAAAGAGATAATAAGTGACTTAATAATTAAATCAACATGATTTAATTAATAAGTGGAATCACTTTATTACTCTAACACCCCCCCTTAAGATAAACTTAGGGAGAAGCTAAAACCTAGAAACAACTACTAAAAGCAGGAAAATGGGTCCCGGCAACAAGGCCTG
>MU224286.1:747692-776521 GCA_018584345.1 Thuja plicata | reverse complement strand
TATATATATATATATATATATATATAGTAGATTTAATGTATTTACATGCGAGAAGAATTTAATTGTGGTTGCTAGAATTTCTATTAATGAGGTCTTAGGTGTTGCATATGGTTACATGTGCTAATTTAACTAGTGATTAAAGTTATCGCTATTGTTACATACTTAACATTTTTTGTTTTGTTTTGTGTTGGTTTTTAAACGGATAGATCACTTTTACTAAAATTTGTTGTACACAATTTATATGACATGTTGAGTAATTTTGTAATGAATTGTTAAAATTAGAATGCTGCAGATGTATTTATTATAGACAAAGAACATCAGATGAAATTATATTATGATCATTATGTATGTCTTTTATATGTAGAGGTAGGTTACAAGTATTCAATATAGACAAAAATAAATAGGTGTTATTAAATTGTTATAATTATTCATTTTCAAACTGCCAATTTGTATTTACTTAGAGGTGTGACATTTCAAAAAGAACTTTTATTTTAAACATTGAAATGTATTTGTGGTGGAGGTTTTAACAAAAAATATTGTCTCAATTACTCTTGCGTGTGAAAGTGTTGTATATGCCAATTCATGTTTGTTTATGCCAAGAGGATCAATGCCAATCCTTGCATTGTAAGTCTTCAGATTTATGAATAGTGTTGGCACATGCTAGTTGTATTGGAATTTGGTTTCTAAGAGTTGATTTGTTTTAATTTTATAATTGTTCAATTGGCTTTACTATCGAAGTATGAGCATCTAGTTCTTGTCAATGCAATTGTTCGAATATTGTGCTAATCTTTTAGCTTGTCGATGTCCAATTTGTGGATCATTAAATTTGATCCAAACAATGTTAATGTTATTAGCTTTCATGTATGCTTTGAATGTTCAGTTTGATCCATTTAATAAGCCATCTTTTGTATCATAATTTTCTGCACGTTTCAACTAGCATATTTGGTTTTAAGAGTATTTGTGGTAGGTTTATTGTATGGTCATAGAATGATGTTGTGTTGCAGTTTCCATCATATTCATCAATTGCATTGAATGTAATTAGTTTTCCAAGTGTGAGTGATAGAATAATTTGATTGTGAGCGTTGATATATTTTCTTCTATAAAAGAGGAAAGGAAAATTTGTGTCCTTGGGCATTGATCACAAACAATTTTGATTTAATCCAAGTTAACAATTATTTGTGAGCCCATGCATATTTTATCAAGTGTGTCAACAAATTTTTCATCCTTTCGTCGCATAGTTAAGTGCAATGCACAATACTTTATGGTTATTTTTTCTAAAAATTACATTACATTTATTCATTTAAAGTTGGAAAATTTTCAAATGTTGGAGAATCTTATACAATTATGCTTGATAAATATCACCATAGAAAATGGTATCAACATTTTCATAACTAGTAGGTGTCTGCATTATATATCATAATCACTTATCAATGTAACACATAAAACCTTGCACCTACTAGGGAAGTTTAATCTATCAAGAGTTTGCATGGTTCTTGATAATGCTTTGACATTGCACCCAATGTTTCAACATGTGGTGGGATGGATTCTAAATTGTTAAATATCATGTGTAATATTGAGTATATTGTCATGTCGCTTATACTATACACATTATTTTTCCTATGAAAGTAAGCATTGAGCCTTTCTGGTTTATCTAGATTATTATCAATATAGTTGTTGTGTATGTGAATAAGTGTTTGATATATAAATTTAATAGTAAATGTTTTGTTCATTATATCTCCTCCAATTAGGAATAAGTGTAAGGATGTTTTTTTTTTTCAATACAATGTCTTTTACAATCGCTTGTTGTTCTTTGTTCAACATTCATCTCAATTTATAATATTTAGTATTATTAATAATGTGAGGATGTTTTGCAATTTCACATACATTTTGACTTGTTTTATTTGATTTGTTGAGTTTTATTTTCTTGACATCTAATTGTATGTTATATTTTTATTTTTGCAATACATGATTTCCAACAAATATTTGATTTTGAGTGCCATCAATTTCTATATTGAGTTTATCAATACCTTTCTCAAGATCACTTCATGAATGATTGACATTTAAACTGTATCTTATGTGATTCATTTTAATAGTTGCTTCGTGATATAAATAAGCACTATGTCATGTTTTGAAACTACTTATAAGTGTTTTTTTCACTCACTATAAATGACATGTAAATTAGTAATCACTCTCTAAAATGATTTTCTAAGTCACTATGTTTATTGAAGTTTACAAATCGTATAGGCTCATCCCACAATACCGAGTCCAAAACTTGGGACATAAACTTTTTGAAAGTGAAGTGAAAAAATTCTTACAAGGACTTTTGTTTGACTTGGTCCAAGTTCAAACAAAGGTCCGGACCTTCAAACAAAATTCCTTGAACCTTCAAATAAAGGTACACCATCAAGTGAAGGTAAACTACCTTCACTCCAAGGTAGTCATGATTTTTTATATTATTAAAATTGCCATCAAAGGTACCTTCAGATGAAGGTAATATGGTTACTTAAAGGTCCTTCGAATAAAGGTCCTTGACTAGGCCTCAACACCATCGTCTCCAACTTTCCCCAAAAATTCACTTTCAAAGTTTAGGTTAGACTACCAAATGTAATGACCTTGACAAACTAATTTGTAAGATCATAGCCCTCAAAATGAGATTTCCAACAAGTATAGTTTTTATATAGTTTGGTTTTATTATGTGTTCAAATTTCATGTTTTACTTAACATAGGTTTTTCACTAAACATCAAGTTTTCTATTTACACATATAGAATAATAATAAATTAGTAAAACAAAAATTCTAAAAAGCATCCAAGCATTAGACATTGATGTCCTTGTTGTAACAAATTAAATTAAATTTTGATATATAGGTACAAAACAAATTATCGATTTCACCACACACCTTTGTCTAAATTATAATTACTTTGACTTCAAAACTTATTTTTTTTTAAAAAACATTATGAAACAAAATGCAAGCTAGAAATTTAGAAAAACTAGAATTTTATCTTTTGTTGAAAACAATTTATGTGTTATATGACATGAATGCCACTTTAAAAATGTTGTTTTACCATAAAAACAAGTTATTAAAAGTTTACACACACACACGCACACACATGTACATGTACATGTATAGTACGTGTACATACGTACACACACACATGTACATGTACGTGTACATGTGTACACATATAGATAGATAGATATACATATACATATATATGTATGTATTATGCACGCACACGCACACACCTATATATATATATATATATATATAGAGAGAGAGAGAGAGAGAGAGAGAGAGAGAGAGAGAGAGAGAGAGAGAGAGATTCCTTCTGTACGTGTGTGTAGTAGAAATGCAAGCATAACAAAGGCTATCTATGACACATTGAATTAAATGGGTATTAGATGTAGAGGTAGTGTATGTAGTGCAAAATTGTGAGTGGTCTAGAGGTAATGACAAAGCATAATTACAAAGGTCCCTTCTAATAACATTCCAAACTTATTTTAGACAGTGGTATGGCTGTCATCTGTTGTATAATCAATTGCGAAGTTGGTGCATCTTGCATTGTGTGAGGCTAGTGCCTCTTGCATAATTACAAAGGTCCCTTCTAATAACATTCCAAACTTATCTCAGACAATGGTATGTCTATCATCTGTTGTATAATTAGTTGTGAGGTTGATGCCTCTCTCATATTAAGTTGAATTTCAAATTAGGGAGATCGCTATCTCCTTTGGGTTGATGACTATAAGCAATGCAATTGTTAGGTTGAGGTCTTTGGGGGTTGGTGCCTTCAAATCAGTTTTGAAAGTTATTTTCTTTTGTGAAGTTAGATTTAGACAATAGATTCAAGCAACTTGCTCTCTATGGTTTTCCTCTTCTAGGTTTTCTACTTAAAATTTGGTGTTGTTGCATTCATTACTTGCACTTTTGATGATTGTTAATACTCATAACGATTAAGCAATAACCCGTTGAGAAGTAAGAAAGGTTTCCAATATACATGTGGAATAGATGCAAATGAATGCATGTAAATACTCTAGCACACGACACCGAATCATGCAAATGTATACTTGTCTTATGATGGAAAAATAATATGTGACTACTGGCTAGAATTTGAAGTTGAAGTTTTAAAAAGATAGGGGTTAAGCTTATAATTGCAAAAATGACCTTGTGAAGACAAATTGTCAAATCTAGGTGGGCAATGGATAAAATTGAAGTAAGTGTACATATGACATACTATATATAATTTGTAGATGCAAATCATCCAATTTAAGTTGGTAATGGATAAAACTGAAATAAGTGTACATATGAAATAACAAACACGTAGTTTTAGAGAGAATGCATAGAATATGTGTAGGTAGAGATAAATGAAAGATAAATATGCATATATGTAGGTAGAGATAAATGAAAGATAAATATGCATATATGTAGGTAGAGATAAATGATAGTAAATAAATTTGTGGAAATATGTATATAAGAATGAACTAAGATTAAAAGAATGAAACGAACTTCACACAAGACCAAATCATTTATTAATATTCATTTCTTCCAAAAAAAGAAAAAAACATAATGAAAACTTTGAGCTTCTAGATTTTAGTGACTTATAGGACATTCTGGCTTAGTAGAGTTTATTTGAGAAAGATAAGATCAAGTAGAATGCTAGTTTGATTGTCAAGATTCACAACAAGAGATCAAATATGAAACAGACTATAAAGTTAATGTAGGGCTTTGACTTGTAGTCCCTTAGACAATCTATGGATGTCATTAAAATCTTCACTTCACTTCACCTAATGAAAACTAATTTCCCTTTACAAATATATTTTTAATAATTTTTTTTCTTTAACAAGGAGGTATCCCCGCGACCTAGCCCAGCGACTAGCAACCCATATCTTGGGTACCTGTGCGAGCTAGGGCGAGACTAATCCCCCCTGGGTGAGACTGTCAGCTCAAACTCTGATCCCACCAGGTAAATCCGGAGGGAGTTTCGAACCCGAGACCATAGGGGTAACCCACAACCTCAAGCCTCCACTCCCCACCGACTGAGTTAGCGTCCCAAGACAATTTATATATTTTTAATAATTACAATTCTAAAATTTCTCTTCGCTTTGAATCCTCCAGCACACATTTTCAATTTTAAAATTAAATGGGAAAAACATGAGAGGAATTGGAAGTTGCCATGATATCTGGACAAACAAGAGGTGTGAAGGACATTGGGATTTGACAAAAGACACTTCCCTTCTATCATCCCCCAGATACACAATTTTCTGTTCTACGAAAATTTGAGGGCATCTTCTGCACCAAGCAACTATGAATTTGAGTGCGTTCTGTTCACGCCCCATTCTTCACAACAGCTGTCTACAACATCGCAAGTTCGAACCCCTGAAAGCAGTTGCAGGTCTTGAAAGAAGAGCACACTGCACGCTTCCAGTAATAAAATCCAGAATTGTTGATAAAAGAGGAAGGCCTAAGCCAAGTTATAAAAAATTACAAATTGTAGCTGGGCTGCCGCTGGTGTCGAGCATTCCCATTGTGGGTCCCATCGTCAATTTCGTTGTAAATCCTACCTTGCTCACTGTAATTTATGTCCTTGGCGGTATGAAGACATATAACCAATACGCACACGCTTCTTTGTTTTTGTTAGAGTCTTTGTTACAGTTCTGTGAAAGATCTCATGATAGAAATCGTGTAGGAAATAAGGCGAATGAGGTTCCTTTCCCTGGCATTATCTTTCTTGAGTTTTTTCAAACAATAATTATTATTCGGGGAAGCTTGAACTGTTTTTTTTTTGTGTGTTATTTTGCATCACGGTTAAGTAATGGAGTCGCCCGGGTCTTTAACAGGTCCTTAATTTTTGGGGGCGTTGTTGTTTTGATGCTATCCTCTACAAAATTTGTCTATCATTTGTGTGCAGCTTCTTTATGTTTCTTAATGGCATAAGATTTGTACGCTACGAAAAGTTATATGCTGCAAATTAGTGTATGCCAAGGGCTTTGATGAGTTTTAAGAGATAAACGGCTTCACTTATCATCCAATTTTCTAAGATTTGGTTGTAGTCCTTTCTTTTGGCTCCACTATAGTTTTTTTATAGTTCTTTTTATTTGATATGTCCAAAACTACGAATATCCGTGTATACACTTCACATTCTCATCAATTTAATCGAAGTTATAGAATGCAACCTTCATATCATGAACCTAAAGCAATTTCAAGCTCTCATGTGCTATGCTAAAACATGGTTCGGTTTGTGTAAAGTCTGAGTGCATTATCTTACACTTGAGGTTTGGCATGTGTGATAAACTAAACAAATTTGAAGTATCATGAGTGGCCAATTAGAAATTATAGCAGTGCCTCCAATTTGTAAATATATTATCGTTACAAGTAACACTGGTTACATTTTCCCTATTGTAGATATGTTATGTATGTCTCAATCTAGTCATTATAAAACAATGACAATACATCCCTGGGCAACCAAATGGACAATTTTGATTGATAAAGTGCAGGATGATCAATGCGTGGATAGACTTGGAAGGGCATGTCCTGCGAATTGTTATACTTTTCCATTCTTTGTGTACTAGTCTGAATTGCTTGAAGCTAACATTTCTGAAATTCAATGTTCATGCTTGCTACTCCAGGGCTTCATTGCAAATTGCAAGACCTTCCAGATATCAATGTTCTCAAATTTGATTTTCTTGATCAACCATAGCATGAGTGATTGAAGGATGCTTTAAAGCTTATAAGTACCTAGTTGATACAAGTGATGAAGATCTGACGTAGGAGCATCCTAGGCCTACAAGAATCTTGCATCAACTATAAATATTTCCTTTCAATTTGTTTTGTTTTTTAGCTTAGTAGTTTCTTTCTCTAGTCATTTTGGTTTGCTGCATTTTGATTTTGTTGACACAGTCTTCAGTGGGCATTCAAACTAGCAGAATAGAATCATCTATGTGTTGATGTGTATTGATCAAAACACCTTGTGGTTTTGTCTAAAACCTCAATAGAGAACTGCAAGCATGTCCACGTGTCTATTTGATTTTCTACGATCATTTGACTTTGTTGCATGCTAGATCAACTAAGAGAGGTCTATGAGATGTGTGCCAGGTTTCAGAGCCTTGTGCCTATCAGCAAGTGAACTTGTCACTACAGTGTTTATAACAATCAGTGTGATTTGTTCAGTGGGCAGCGAAAAGCTCTTGCAACAGTTGAGAACTCATTATTGAAGAAACAATTTTCCTCTACATTTGAGAGGGCCACGTCCCTTGTATGATGGAGGTCTTGAAAAATTTGTGTACTTTTTACCAGAAAGTACAAAAGGGCACAGAAAAGGAAAAAGTCAACAGATAAAAACATGGAAAAACCCTCGATAGATTCAACACTAGGAACCATATAGGATTTCTCGGAAACAAATGGGAAAACAAAGGACAAAAGGGGAGCGTGTTAAATTAAATGAAAATGCTGAGTTTAACTCTATATAAACCATCAACAGAAAAATAAAGATTTGATTCTTTATTGGTTTTCAACTTTTCACAAAATAGTAAATACACAATGGAAATGACGAGGAAATGGATTTGCATACCAATTCAATTATAGCATAAAAAATAATGAGGAAAGGGTAGGGGACAAAGTTCTGCAGGCCATTTATCATGTTCCTTCAAATCTGAACACGAAGTTTTAGTTCTTTTTTCACACATAAATAATCAGACATAAGAAAGACATGGGATCCCAAGAAGAAATTGGTTACACAAAGTTCTGTAGAAATCTCCTTATTTCTTCGCAAATGGGCTCAATGTCTCATGATATTCCCAATACAATCTGCTGTGTATTTGACAAAAAGTAGCAACCTCTTTCAAATGTCCTCACTTCACAACTTATAGAAAAAACAATCTTCTACGAATAACTGCTCAAATCCCTCAATATAGACTTCTCAACAAAGAAAATATAAATCCTAAAGCCCCCAAATCACCATATTGTCATAGCTCATTAAAATAGGTGCATTACAGATTTTAATAAGTCCGACTTTATAAAAAAATATTAAGTATTTACTAATTTTGATGGGGACTTGATTGTTGCAGCATTATGTTGAATAATTCATGCACATTGGCTGTAGTTGCATTTCCTTGTATGCTGTGTAACAGTGTGTAAGATCTTTATTTATTTTTTAGTCCATTCGAGTGAAATATCTATGCTGCACTCATTTACATTAGGTAGTATATTACAATTCTCTAACATGATCCCGAGGTTACTGTGGATCCTTGGGCCTTGGTCTGCCTGTCTTCCCTGGTTTGCAAGTTCTGCAGGCAGCATTTGGTGTATCTTCATGCCTCTGTCTTTACATTTTCTCACTAAAATGCACCCTACTATTGTCTTTTAGCAAATCTTGAACAAAACTTGTAGATTCATTTTTGGTATTTGTATTTGTTGAATAGATGAAGAGATTTGTGTAGAGTTTCCAAGGGGATAGCCTCTTTTGTTAGTATCTATAAAATTAGCTCCTTTGGAGGAACCTCTTTGAGAAGAAATGTCATCAATAGTAACTAAAGAGGACTGACTTCCAATTTTCTACTGGATGGAAAACCATAGCAGCCTCCAGAAGATCTTTTGATTTTGAAAAAAAATGGAATTCCTGAATCGGAGTGAAGAATTATGTTACCAAGATTTGAAGCAGAGTTGAACTCTTGAACAATGGCCTCAATATACTCCTGGGCATTGATCAGATTAACATGATCTAAGGAAGAATTCTGTTTTAAATCATTTTGTAGATCCGAATCAAAATTTTCTAGACTACCCAAGTCCAGAAATAAGAACTGTAGAGAGTTCACGTACCATCTGAAAGACTGAAACAGAAAAAGTTCCAAGGACCGCTCCAATAAACTATTAGCAGGTGGCTCAAGTAACATTTCCAATTGGCTTTCTTTACAAGTAATTGATTTGATGGCACTAGAGGAAATGGAAAAGGTCAAAACAGGGTTTCCAAGTTCCAAGTTCATTGACCTTATATTATCTGTATTCAGTAAGAAAGATGTACAAGCAAGGCTTCTGCAAGGATCATATTGCCAATTATGATGTTTACAGGTGTCATTATTGTCAAGTAGATTGGATTCTATGAGGAAACAAAAAATTATGCTTGAACTCTCTTTTCTCTTATATGGATGGCTGTTGAAAGGATTCTGCAAACCATTCAATTTCTGATAAGATGTCACATGGAACAGCTGATCATGAGGTACCAAGGCCAATAAAATTGCCTAAAGTAGAAAAAATATGGCTTCTTTCTCTTCTCTTCATATTGTAAGGGTTCAATCCTTTTTCTGACATTGTTAACTATTATAACACTCTATGCCAACAAGTCAGGTACTTGTCATGCTTCCTGAGCATATATTTGTATGCCTAAACTTAAGGCCGTTTGACCTTCTCTTCTCGGACATATTGATGAATGTTGATCCTGATGATCTGGGTTGTGATTTTTTTGGTTTGATACATTGTGTAAAATCAATGAATATTGATGAGCATCAGTTTGTTGTTGATGGGTTGTGTTGCTTGAATCCAGTAAGAATACTGGTTTTTGTTAAATAATATCTTTGGTTGTTACCCCTGCAAGCACAAGTCTACTAGCTTTAACATCACAATCCACTGATGCAGAACAAGAGTCTCTCTTGCTTTAATGATTTAAATAAGACAGCAGTTTGACTTGCATCTGTAGCTGTCTCTTAGGAAGGGATAAATCTATCTCTTAGGAATGCTTATCAGATTCAACTCTACTTGGTATGTTAGATGCTATATATTTACTGATGCTCTAACAGATTGTCATGAATGTAGACATTGCCAGATAAAACTGGCTTTGGAATAAAATTTCACCACAGTAGCACCTTTGAATAGAATGAGCTTCCACATACAGGATCTTTTACTGTTTGAATCTTTCAAGTTTGATCAACTTTGTTCATATTTGTTGTATGATTTATAGCTGTAGAAGCTTTTAAAATCTCGCAGTTATTCAATAACAGTGACTATGGCAGCCGCATTCTATCAAAATGTTCATGTGGCTTGTCTATTCTTCTACATCTGTCAAAATTTCTTCATCTTTTGATGCTTTGATTGATGTGCATACCCTTTTGCAAAGCTCCAATTTTGACAACCTTTTCATGGTGGCTGTCCCAAAGAGGTGGAGAAAACTGAGGGTGTGGAAAACAACAGTAGTGAGATGATTAACAGCATCCATAAGGATCCGGGTATTATAGTTTTTGTCTCTAAAATTCCAAAACTCATGCTGGGATGCTGATTCTTCCTTGAAAGGTCTGTTTTTGCTGATGCCTCATATAGTGACCGTTTTTGGTGTGCAACAGTAAGCATATTCAAAATGGACGAAACATTATTATAGTGGAATAACTTACCTTGGAGGGAATCCTTATCTATCTTCAGACATTGCGTGACTTGGTTTTCCCACATACTCACTTCCATCCTTTTTATTTCATCTGTGCTGGGGGCTCCATTCAAAATACCTTCGAGTATCACCTCCTTCCCATGTGCTTTGAATTTGAACTCCACTGTTTGATAGTTTTGAGTAACTTATATAAGTGAGTGCAACCGCTGCACGTCCAAGACTACATCTGTTTTGCCCAATCCCACAACACAGAAATCATCCTTAGCTTTTGCGTCCTGAGAAATAAGTTGTGCTCTTGTATCCATTCCCTACAAGGAATAGTATGGCTGTCTGCAAGCATGACTATAAACCCATTAAACTCTTCTGTATCCAAACCTTTCCTAGAAACCAAGTCTATATCTATAAAATTATGAGTAGCCCTACTATCAATCAACATTGTCACCTTGTGACCTTGCAAGATTCTCTAAACTCTCAAGGCATTGTACCTGGATGCCTCAGAAAGAGTAGCAAGAGTGCCTCTTGGGATCTCTTCTTGTTCTTTGCTCTCAGATTCTATCTCATTAATCATTGCCTTAGACTCGGTTCCTTTTGTCGTTGAATCTTCTTTGAGAATAGCCTCTATGTAGTGTATTTGCCTCTTTCCCAAACATCTATGTCTTGGCTCCCATGGCTCTCTAAATGGGAGAACAACTTCTTCCTCTGAAGCTCATTCTCAGTTTCTTTGCCCTTGTTTGGTTTTGAAGGTAATGCTATTGGTTGAGGGGTATCTTTTTGGAAGGGTTCCTTATGCTGCCGTGTTGGTGCAATATGGTGCACTCTTGGGGTGGAGTTTGTTCTTGGTTGCCGAACCTTCCAATTTCAAAGCCCTTCAAATAGCATCTTGTAAAGATGTAGGCTCAAAAGCTTTGATCACACTTTGGAGTGACTCCAAGAAACCCTCAATAAACAAAAACATGAGTCTTCTCTCCGTAATATTTGGCATTATGGTTGATACCCTCGTAAATTCTGCCAAGTACTTCTCTATTGAACCATGCTCCCTCAGTCACATCATCTCTCTAAAATACACTTTTGGGTCCTTGCCAAATCTTTCTATGAGCCTCTGTGTGAAATCGATATATTCACAATATGATGATGCCCTTGTGTGATAAATCCATGATGCCACCATTCATGTGCTGTACCATCCAAGTGAAGAATAGCAAACTTGATAGCTTCATCTTCTGTCATAGGACTGTGAGAGAGGTAGGTGTCCAATTTTCGCACCCAAGCCCTTGCAGTGACCTTCCCTAAGTTGTCAATAGTTGGAAGAGTCAACATACTCAACCACTGTTGTAGATCTCTATTAAACTATTGTGTGGATTGTCTTCTTTGTCCTCTTGATCCATTCTTAGCATTATGGAATTTTATAAATGGGATCTCCTGTTTGACATCTGGATCAAGTCTTCAATACTCATCTACGCAGGCATTGAAGTCACCAGCTCTTGGAATTTCTTCCCACTCTTCCGGTGTTGATTCCATTCTAGGTAAAAATGTAGGCAAGAAAGATCTGGGTGATGATCCAATTGGAGCCTTGCAATTATTTATATTATTTTCAACCCTATTCTTATCTGAATTACTTCCTTCTCCTGCATTGTTTTGTACAAATTTGGTGTGGTTTATAGTATTAATCATATTCTGCATCATTTGGATGAGTATTTGTGTTTTTTGTTCTTGCCTCTGCATTGAGGCCTTCCCCTGAATCTTCCATTCTGCCTCTCAATCTGCCATCTTCTTATATTTGCCTCCAATTCCATGTTCACCTGCTGTGATGCTGCCTCTAATATCTTCTTTTCTCTCTTCAAGGCCCTCTAATCCCTTTGACTCAGCTGCATGAACAAGCTCAAACCCTTAGGGTGGCAGGCCAACCTACTCTGATACAAATTGTTATGACCCTCGTAATATCCTAAGTTATTTTATGATTTTTGTTGAAATCGTGCAAAATGAAATAATTTAAATCTAGGTAACTACAGCTACTCATGATAACCTTGAACAACGACAATCAAAATGGATCCAACAATATAGGAAATTCAACTCATTTAGTTACCAACAGCACTTGAAGCTTTAGAAATATAAATTTACTGATATGAAAATGCCAAGTACAGAATTACATGGGGTTAATACCAGCTAACCAAATAACATACTAGGGATCTAGAAAATTGTGTTGGTCTCTTGTTTAGGGCAGTGGATCAAACCCTCTTAAATGATGATTGTTTGTGGGAATGGTCAGTTCCAACTACAGATAAGGGGCAGCACCGTGGTATGGAAGTCTGTCTTCGATTTAGGATGCTGGTAGGTTTGTGATCAGCATCAACTAGTCACGAATTCCCTGATTGTATATTCCCTGCAATCAGATTAGATATACATCAAAACCTAGATCTGCTATAAGCTGCAATCAGCCTTACTGCACTATGATTCTGCTCCTAGAAGATCATGCTCATGGTATGAACCCCCTTCTATGATTTCTGTGACCTCCTTATTTGCTGTCTGCAGCCTATCCACAAGCTGTTCTGGGTGACTGAGTGGTTATTGGTGATGTTGGTGTTGGCATTGTTGTCATTGATGTCAAAACCTACTTACTGGATGGTTGTGCTTCGGGTGATGTACAAAATTGATGTATCCTATGCAATATTGAATGATAACATATTTTATGGATGGTTATTCTTGTTCCGATAATGGTGTTATATCTTTTTGGTACATCTATAGTATTCAGTGGGTGCAGAATCATGAATATTGGATGGTTATCATTGGCTGTTGTGTTCAGAGTTCTTTCCGGGTATCCTTGCTATCCGGACATTCATGCAGTATGTTGGAAGATTTTAGTATGTCAGTTGTATTCAGTTTTGGACAGATGCTACTCGGTGCTATCCCTCGGTTGGTGCTGAATTTTGTGGTGATCAAGACATGGTCTTGGTTGTGGCGTTCCCATCGGCCCTAGAATACATTTATCTTTCGGTGTTTGTGCTATGCAACGTGCTTATCTTATGTATGACCTATCTTTGCGTCCTGTGGTAGCGTGGTATGGATTTCTCATATGTGCGACCTATCTTTTAGGTCCAGTGCTAGCGTGTTGATCTTTATTACGCCGAAGGCGTTCCCTTTCTGGAGTTGTGCTATCTACTTTAATAATCAATGGTCTAAAATAATCAATAAGGTATGCAAGACGATGTAACTTGTTTTGACCGTTGGATCTTTTCTCACTGCTTTTTCGGACAGTTTTCAGCTCGTTTTATATTTCCTTATATGAGATGTAACAAGCTGATTTTTAAGATCGAAAGTTCAAATTGTTTAAAAGGCATGGACGACCATCCGTTGCATCATCGCCGTTCGTTTTTATTGCCGATTTTTAACCTCTTTAAAAGCACCCACGACTCGCATGTTTTGTACATTAAAAAAATAAAAGAAAACACGTAGTTTTGGATTCAATCCCGTGGGTGACAGGTGGATCCGGCTGCGATATTTAAGCTTGAATCGCAAGGAAGAAGATGCGGTCTTTATGGAAAAGTGTACTCCATATAGCAATTTCTCGTGAAAATCATTGAAATGCTGTTTCAAGTAGTCAACATAGACTCACTAGCAGGGCGTGAAATGACTGTGTTTATAGATTTCCAGAGAAGTCATATACGCACTATTGAGACATAGTTGCGCTCCATGGCTCCAATCAGCAATCATGATGAACTTACCAGCGTATCAAATCATTGAGAGATTGCTACCGAGGTCGTTGAGAGATTGCTATCGCTCGTGGATTCCAACACAACTCTCAAACAACTACCATTATCGGCAACCGCTTTAAATTCACAGTTTCTTGAATCCGCAAAATAACTTTGCGGATTTGCTGCATATATGGCCGAACATAGAATCTAATCAACGGATACAACCTTCATCAATGATTTTCCAATACAAGACACCATGTTCCTTAGAAACAGTTGGAGTTGCTCCACATTCATTTCTGCATTTGAGCATCTGATCATTAATGGAGCTATGGGTAGAGCAGCAATTAGATCCCCCAGAGATGAACATGCAAATAGTGGGGTTGGGTATAGGAAAAACCTGTCAAATGATTTGCTCAAAGACAATGATGATGTTGGTAAGTTTTCAGAAATCGGTATAAGCTCTTCCGAGTCAGAAAACCCTCTAGAGGGGTTGGATTTGTTTTTTTATGATGTGGGTCTGGATTTTGGGGTTCCTGAAGATCATGAAACTTGCAGGGACTCACCTACTGTAGGTGATAAGCATGAAAGTGATCTAATTCGCAATTAAGATGTGTGGGCAGTTGCAGCTTCTGGTGTCAACAAAATAGAGCAGGCATTTATTGAGGAGAATGAAGTTTGTGATTGGCTTTTCAGTTCTGATCAGGCAGATCCTTCGTTGGGTTATGGTATTTTTGATCTGCTTGAGCCTTCGATCACTCCTCTGTTGAAAGGGATGACAGGAAGTTAAACTCGTCTCTGTAAGTGTTGTATTCCAATGGCAGGAATGATAAAACCCGTCATGGTATTCTCAAAAAGTTTTAATTTTTATCAAGCAGATCCACTGTAAATATTAGTTTGAGGGAAAATCAGAGGAGGCCATGTAGTGAGCAGTAAAATTGTGGGGAAAAATCCTTATTACGCTGAAGGCGTTCCTTCTCTTGCATTAATCTTGGGCATTCGTCTTGGAAACATTTCCTTCCAACCATGTCAAAGCTTAGGTGGCATAGTAAAAACAGTCTCATTTGAAAACTCTTATTTCTTGAAAATCTTAGTAATTTGATGGTTATATTTTCTCCTTAGGCCACGATGAAGTAGTGGCGACATTGTAGAACCGGCTGAGTTAAGGAGTCAGAGGATAGAGATAATTCTATCCTGCTTCATTATGATTATTTATCTTAGCCTTAGTTGAAATGAAATTCAGCGATTTATAAGGAACTTCAACCAAATGAATTGAAATTGGTATGAAATAAATTGGGTAATATAAAAAAAAAGGTAACGCACTGGTTCATAGTGGGGAGAATACAAAAACAACACATTTTCTTTACTCACGCACGAGAAAGGAAGAGGGAAGGAGTTCGCAGGTAGAGGTCAGAAACGTAGACGGTAGTTTGGAGAAGAAACAACAGGATGCCATTAGTTTATGTGCAGCAACTTGGTCTACCCGTGCGAAGGTAGTTGGTACGAAACATTCACAGAATTCTAGACAAGAGCAGCGTTAAGAAATTCTAGGAGAGTTGAGTGCTTAAGAAGGAGCAAGCAGCATTAACAATAATCAGAGAACATCCTCTTCCAAACTGCAGAGTGTAGCTCTTTATCACAGGCATGTATCATTCACGTAGACTTCCTCTACTTGGTTTGATTCTGTTATGAGAATTCTCATAAATTTGGACTCAATTACTCCAGCAATTACGTTGTAGGAATGTAATTTCAATGCATGTGTATTTTCTTTTATCACAGCCATTTCTTGTAGTAAATTGAATTATATTAACTCATACTTGGAAATATAGGGGATTTTGGTAAACTACAGGAAGAATGTCTTCACATGTAAAGAATAATGGCATGCAAGACTGAAACTTTCTCCTTGCCTATTCTTTTGTTTAAAGAAGAAACCCAGTAAGTTTAGTACCTTCTGCACTAAAATGGTGAGTTTACAACTCAACTAAAAAATGTACCTGATAGATTTGTTGAGTTTTCATAGCATGTTACTATGGTTGCAAACAATGGTTCACTTTTTAAAAAAAAAAAATTTACTAAGTTCATTTATGTTTGGATATCTCACTACAAAAGTTACTGACATATATATAGTTCTGAAAGCAACATTTACCAAATTATTGACAGCTAAATAATAATCTTATTTATATTTCTTATAGAAAATTCAAATTTAAAATCTGGGAAAGGCAACTTGCAATGACTTTTTCTTCAAAATTTGATAACCAAAACACCATATACATCAATGACATGGCCAAAGAGGGAAAAAAACAAACTCAGATTGTAATGTATCTTAAGATAATGGCCTTTTTGTTCTTTGCATGAATTATTATCTACCACATTATGAAAACTTTATTACCCTTAAATTGTCATTTTTAACTTGATGTTTACAGTGTCACAAAATTACATCCTCTAAAAGGCCATGATGAGTCTCTTCCCAAGCTCAACTACTTGGATATTCAAATCATTACTATCCATTGTTATCCTCATTTTTCAAATCATAAAACATTGTATGTTTTCAAATGAATTTTACAACACTTAAAATGAAATATACAACACTTCATCTAAGTTACAAATCACTAAAAATTTCTTCAGCGTACCTATTGCACCCTTAGGTGCGATTGCTAGTTATATATCTCAAGATACTTTTTTTTGTATTCAAGCTGACATGTTTTGCTAGGTCGACCTATGTTTGTGGTTTAACGGATATGTATTTATGTAGAACACCTTTTTGGATCCGAAGGAGTCTGCGTGACTATGCTAAAGGTAATATGATGCAAGCATGGTTATGTGAATGAACACTTGGTGGCAAAGTGTGCAAGAAGAGTAAGAAGTGCAAAGGATAATAGTGAAGGTAGAGAAAAGATAGTGACATAAATGAGTATTCAGTTTGGCAGAAATTTGTTGAGGGCTGACAGAAGATCTCTAGTCGGATCTGTTGCAGATAGTTGTTGTTGTGATATTAATTGGAACTGTTTCATGCATATGCAGATGCAATATTATCAGTTCACATTTTATTTGTGAGACGTTTCTGTAATCAGTCATTTTTGTATTGGCAGCGAGCCTTATTTCTTTAGGGCAATTAGCCCAACTGGCAGTGAGCCTTACCTGTAGTGAGCAAACCAACAGTGAGCCTTTGTAAAAATTACCTTAACCGGTGCTATATTCATGAGAATTAGTTTCTCCGTGGTTTTTCCCATCTTGGGTTTCCACGTTAATTTTGGTGTTATGGTGTTTGTTGTTTATGTACTTTCATGTTCTTATCTATTTAAATTTTTTGAATAGTTTAAGATAACTCCAGATTAATTTTGTGAAAAGAGTTTTGGAATAATTGATTCACCCACCCTCTCAGTTATTTGATCTGTTCAACATTTGGTATCAGAGCTTGGTCCCTTGTAGATAGAGCTTAACTGCTTGAGGGAGATCTTGGCAGTTTGAACAGATGGTAGGAGATTACTACTATGATGAAGATATACAGATAATGTTGGATGACATGGAAAGCATTGAATCTGAAAATGAAGAATTGAAAGAAAATATCAAGGAAGCTAATACTTGTGTCTCCAATCTAAAGGAGCAGATTCAAAAATTCAAAGCAAGAAACAAAGAGGTGAGCCAAAAGCTAAAGGAATCAAAAGAGAATGTGGCAAATCTGAAACTACAACTAGATGATTGCTAAAATATTGAAGAATTTCTCAAGGACAACATCAAATAGAAAATGGAAGAATGGAAGAAGACTGAAGGAGATCTTAAAGATACTATCAAACAAAAGATGGAAGAATGGAAGAAAACTGAAGAAACTCTCAAATATATTATCATGTAGAAGGTTGATGAAAATGAGAAGCTAGACTAGGAACTAAGGAAGCTGAGATCTGAAGCAAAACTTTGTGAGAGTAGCACTATTTTGGATCAACCTTTGTCCCTGCAGAAAAGTCACAAGGATAGGGAAGGACTAGGTTTCACCGGTGAATGTTCAGATTAGAAGGCCAAAGGTAAAGACAAGGAAGTTGAAGCTGAAGCAAAGTTTGAGGTCATGAGCAAGGTTCGGAATTCAGAAACACCTACAAAAAGACCTCCGGTCAGGCAACCAAATGTTCAAAGGTATTTATCATTTAATGGTCATTGTTTTCTATACAAGAATTTTGGACATAAGGTCGTATAATGCAGGAGAAAATAAGAACAAAATATTCAATGTTTTAGCTCTCACAAGTTTGGTCATAAGGAAAATCAATGCAGAAGACAAGTATCTAATCCAATTAAAATGAATGGGATGAACAATATCTTTCATGGTAATTGCTATTTATGTCATAACTATGATTACAAGGTTAATCAATGTAGATCTAGGGTTCAATCACTAAGATCAAGATAAAGGAGTGTAAAATGTTTCAAATGTGGTCAACTCAGTCATTATGCGAACACTTGAAGATCTGCTGTTGCTTCAGAAAAGTCTAGAAATGATAAGAATGTTATAGGTTCAGGTGAATCTCAAAAGACAATCATGGTGTGGAAAAAGAAGGAAGATGGAGAAGAGAATTCTGTGGCACCGGATCTCGATGCTTTCTCTTCTGGAAACTGAGCCTACTGCTTTGGCTCAGGGGGAGTGTTGAAAATGCTAAATCTAACGGTTCCCCCATCTCTGAAGTGATACCGGTTGCATATGGTGTATCTCTGGTATGGTTCAATTAATGAGGTATATTATGCTTGGTTTGGTTGATTGATGTGCGATGTACAATTGATTAAGTCGTCAATATAAATTTTTGGCAGCAAAAGTAATTATGAGGAGTTAAGGTTAAAAAGGTAAAATTTCAAATCATCTATCACTGTTTGCGAAGGAGAAAATGAAGAATTTGTAGAACTATTGAGGGTTTGAAAATCTAGGTCAAGTACGAAGATGGAATCCAGTTTGATTGTTTGTGAATCCAGTAAAATTATTTCACAAATGCTGAAAGTGTTAAATTGGAAGAGTTTGATCATGAGAAGATGAGGCAAGTGGAAGTAGGGTTAAAAGCTGATAGTTGCAGCGGGCTCATACTTTGGGTATGGACTTATGGGGAGAATTTCCTTGGTTTGTAGAGGAGTCAATTTTATTCTTGTTTAGTTGGTTCAAGGATGGAAGTTTAATATTGGAGAAACCCTATGTGGTTACAAAGGAAGTGATTGAGGTTATCATTGGTCTGTGCAGTGTCGGAGACTTTTCGGGGAAGAAGACGGTGAAGTATAAGGAAGTGCAGGAGCTTACTGGCATCGACAAAGACCCCTATGCTCTATTGATAAATATCCTTGTCGATCCGGTTGTGAGGTATGTTGCATATGGCATTTCATATAAAATCTATTTCCGCAATCGTGAAGGTGCTACGTCTACTATAGCTGTATATTTGGCACATAGGATGGTAAAGGAAAATGTGCAGTTTGATTTATGTAGTTTGCTATTGGAGAATTTGTTTGAAAATGTTGTAAATTTTTTTAGATTCGATTGTGTAAAAAAAATAAAATTACACAATCAAATCCATAAGCTTTTACAACATTCATGTGGATTGTGGAAATTTAATAGTTTCGATTGTTTGAAAATGTCAGAATGTCATTAGTTGAAGGTTATGCCTTTTGGTTTGGATATCTGGTTATGTGTTTGGTATTCTATTTTCTAAGGTCGTTATCAGAGAGAGAAAATATGGAATGGAGGTCCGACATCCTTGTTGGAAAACAAATTTACAGGTACTTGGATTATTTGGAAAATAAAAATGGATGATTGCAAAGCTTATTTCTTATCTCTACAGATGAATTTGTGTTCTAGTGTGGTTGTGTGTGGTGTTGTGCCTGTTGGTTATGATGAGGAGGGCTCTTCCTTTGATAAGAGAGAATTGGATATTGTAATTGGCTGTTCCCCTCTTGAAAACTAAGATAAGGAAGACAAGTGCAAAAGGAAAAGAAATCGTTACTTTATCAGAAGAAGAGAAGGAAAAAAATGATGTGTCACCATCTGAATCAGGCTCTGTTGATCTAGATGTGATTCAAACGATGTTGGAAGAAAGTGAATTGGATAGGATTGGTGAAATATGGTGTGCCTGCTCTTTGGATAGTAGGACTGAATTGAATATGCGTTAATGGATCATTTGCTCAGTAAAGGCACTATTGTTTCTAATGTTTTATCGGATGATCTGATGAAAATTGTTGTTACAAGAAAGTTTTGAAGGACTTGAGTTCAAGGATGTGATTGAGAGAAAATGTGCTAATGCAAAAAAAAGTTATCTAAACATATTGGTGAGACAAGAGAATGCTTAAAAGAGATGTGCGATATTTACTGGTATTGTCTTCGATGGCCTGCTGCTATTGATAATTTCAGAAGTAAAATTGAAAGTATTGAGTCCGAGCTGAATGATATTGGTAAGCATTTTGATTTCTTCAAAGATAAGGGTGCAAAACAGAGAATGAGAGTTGGTGAATTGCAATCTGAGTTGTTGTATGTCCAGAGACAGAGGGAAGATTTGGTGAGGACTTTCTAGTTGGTGAAGGACATGGTTGAGGTCTAGTTAGAACATCTTTCCGGAATTCTTTCTGATGCAGAGGATTATGAATGTCAGTATTGCTCTTCGGACTAGTCATTATCATTTTATTTGTTGGTTTAGCATGATAGCTTATGTGCTCGGATGAGTTCTGCCGTGGAAGCTTGGAAGAGGAATCTTCCAATTATAAAAGAAAGGTACAAGAAAATATTTCTTGTGAAGACTGCTATTTTAATTTGATTTGCTGAAATATGTTATTTGGCCCTTTGCCATTGTTGGCAAAAAGATGGAGAAAATGTAGAAAAATTGAACTGGAAATGGAATTACTTAACTCAGGGGGAGTTTTTGGATGTTTTGGATTGTTTGAGTTTTTCTGTTTTTGTTGTTTTTCCATCAATGCCAAAGGGGGGGATTGTTGAGATGTTGGCATTGTTGTCATTGATGTCAAAACCTATGTACCAGATGGTTGTTCTCTGGGTGATGTACAAAATTGATCTATCCTATGCAATATTGTATGATAACATATTTTGTGGATGGTTATTCTTATTCCGGTAATGGTGGTATATCTTTTTGGTACATCTATACTATTCAGTGGGCGCATAATCATGAAGATTGGATGGTTATCATTGGATGCCCTGTTCAGAGTTCTTTCCGGTTATCCATGCTATCCAAACATTCATGTAGTACGTCAGAAGATTTTAGTATGTCAGTTGTATTCAGTTTTGGACAGATGCTACTCGGTGCTATCCCTCGGTTGATGCTGAATTTTGTGGTGATCAAGACATGGTCTTGGTTGTGGCGTTCCCATCAGCCCCAGAATATATTTATCTTTTGGTGTTTGTGCTATGCAACGTGCTTATCTTATGTATGACCTATCTTTGGGTCCCGTGGTAGTGGTATGGATTTCTCGTATGTGCAACCTATCTTTTAGGTCTCGCACTAGCGTGTTGATCTTTATTGTATATCTTAAGATATTTTTTTTTGTATTCAAGCGGACATGTTTTGCTAGGCCAACATATGTTTATAGTTCTACGAATATGTATTTATATAGAACACCTTTTTGGATCCGAAGGAGTTTGCGCGAATATGTTGAAGGTAATATGATGCGAGCATGGTTATGCGAATGAATACTTGGTGGTGAAGTGTGTGAGTAGAGTAAGAAGTGCGAAGGATAATAGTGAAGGCAGAGAAAAGATAGTGACAAAGAGGAGTATTTAGTTTGGCAAAAATTTGTTGAAGGCTAGCAGAAGATCTCTAACCGGATCTGCTACAGATAGTTGCTGTTGTGATATTAACTGGAACTGTTTCATGCATATGCAGATGCAACATTATCAGTTCGCATTTTGTTTGTAAGACCTTTTTGTAATCAATCATTTTTGTATTGGCAGTGAGCCTTATTTCTTCAGGGCAGTTAGCCCAACCGACAGTGAGCCTTACCTGCAGTGAGCCTTTGTAAAAATCACCTTAACCGGTGCTCTATTCATGGGAATTATTTTCTTTGTGGTTTTTTCCATCTTGGGTTT
Source organism: Thuja plicata (assembly GCA_018584345.1). Taxonomy (NCBI): domain Eukaryota; kingdom Viridiplantae; phylum Streptophyta; class Pinopsida; order Cupressales; family Cupressaceae; genus Thuja; species Thuja plicata. The sequence goes on along the minus strand of MU224286.1, from coordinate 754,426 downwards.
CCACTTTATTTCTGGTGTTATGGTATTTGTTGTTTATGTACTTTAATGTTCTTATCTATTTTAATTATCTGAATAGTTTAAGATAACTCCGGATTAATTAAGTTTGTGAAAAGAGTTTTGGAATAACTGATTCACCCCCCTCAGTTATTCGGCCTGTTCAACAGTTGGCACACCAATGGGGTCTAAATATGTAGATCTGCCACAAATAACCTATGTATGATCACCTCCCTATGATGATCTGATCCTAATTAGTGAAGCTGTCATGAAAATACTCCCTGTAACAGCTGTGCTCAATTCTAGAGGATGATGTTGAGCACTGCAGGTGTCAATGTTTCACCAAACTCAGAAACCAGCAAATGACACTATTAATATTTACTCGCAAACAAATCTTCCAACTGGAAATTGATAAATATTCAGGAATGGAAGTTCAATTGCAAACTCTATTTGGATTTGCTCAAAGAAAAGGTATTTGGGTTTTCGTTCACATATCTGGATGTATGAGTGCACGGGTGGTTGTCCCAGCAATCATAGCATAATTGGAAATTCAAACTCTCAGCCAAAAATATGTCCCTAGAATGAAATCTTGAGCGTACTTTTATACCGATTTGGAATAATTCAAATGGAGCCCACCTAATTGGAAGTTGAATCCTTATTTGGCACCGACCAGCACATTGAGTTTGAAAATCTTTTTATTTTTATTATTAATAATATTAATATCTTTATTTTAATATAATATTAATTATACTATTAATTTAGTGTTTGAAAACACCTTTTTAACATATTAAATTAATATTTTCATTTTACCCTGGCAGAGGGGACATGCCAATTTGCAAGTGTAAGGCAGAAGATTCAAGTGGTAACACCAATGAAAAAGTGTGTCCAGGCAGATTGGGCAAAAGGAAGGAATTTTAGGCAGAGGTAGACAAGATGTTAGCCACCCTACATGCATCTATATGGTTTGGCCACTTAAAAGTACACCATTCTTTTCTTATGTTGCGAGGTGGAAATTTGGACAGGGTTTGTCCTTGATATCACCACTTTTCTTATTGCCGTGGGGGATTTGATCACATATGCCAACTTGGTGATAGGTGGAACTTTGTAGTGTGTTTGCCATGCTTGCCTTTCACTAAGGTGAAATATTTTACTACCTCAGCCATGTTTACCAAGCTTGGGCAGAAGAAACTGATGGTTGAACCATACAAAAAATGCACTGAACAAGCTGGGCTGAGATCTCATTACTCATTGCCATCTTTTTCTTACTGATCTGCTCTTACCTCTGCTCTATGATTGCTTCTGTTCTGGTCTTACTTATCCAATTTGTTCCATCGTTCTTCACTCCTCCACTACCTTCGATATTTTCTCTAACATCATCATTTGTTTCATTGGATTTGTGATGATCACCACATGAAAGTCATTTGCTGAAGGATTAAAACCATGATATGACAAATTTTGCAAACTCAATAGGGAGGCCACAGATTAAATTGGATTAACACAAAACCAAGTAATAGTTTAATGACAAAAGAGAAAAAAGAAAGCATCAACATCATGAATTGACCAAAATCAACTAAACTTGGATGTAGGAGAAGGATCGTTAGTAGCTTAGAAAGGGAAAGAAAATTGGAAGAAGATAGGCAAGAATTTTGATGAAGAGAAAGAATGCTAGAAGAAGAAGATTAGCAAGAATGAGATAATTTTGACACCTTTGTCAAAACACATTCTGCATTTTTGACCTATAGAAGGGAAATCTCTGTGTGGTGTACAAGTGGGGAAACACCCGAGGAGTAATTTAGTAGGAGCTAGAATAATTCTCATTCTCCCAGCTAAATTAGTTTATTAGTTATTATTTCCCATATCCCCAGCTAAATTACTTTATTAGTTAATTAATGAATTTGAATTAGGTAATTAGTTCTTTAGCAAGGAAACCATTTATTTTGAGGAAGGAAATTAGTTCTGTTAAAGTAGTTTATTAGTTAGATTTCATTAGTTAATTAGTTTAGAATAGTTTATTTCATTTCATATTATGCATTCTTTCTTTTAAAACTTTTATGTCAGCAAACATCAGTTAGAATTGAATTGGTCAAATTTATTACTGTGTGCAACCAAAACTAGTCTTTCTGTTGTTCTTGTATCACACAAATCTTTTGAAGTAAATCCAAAACGAGTTTTTCAATAAAAAAATAAACCTTTTAACTTTAAGCAAACAACAAAACTTTGTCAAGACTCAATACTTGCTAATCAAAGCTTGAAGAAACAGGCTGATTTAGGCCAAGATGGAACTGGATTCTACTATCATGTTTTGATAGTAATACTGGTATCCCATTTGCAGAACATCTGTGTTTCGCAAGGGAAGACTTAGATGCCAGAAAATAATGCAGAATCAAAACTAAATATGATATCTATGTTCAATAGTACATAAAGAAGCTTTCAAGTTTAAACTGCTACTTCCTAGATATAATACTGGTTTACAGACTGTGCTTTTTGGCAGTCTTGCTTAGCTTACTATATATATAATATTTTGTATTACCCCCAGATTTGAAATCCTTTTTTGAATCTCGAGGACTTGGTTTTTTTCGCTTATGTATGATGATAGATCTGTGACAGTTTGATCTTTTTGGGTGGATACATTGTAAATTTTTTGCCAGTTATTCTTGAATATAAAAAATATATCATGTTTTAATGCAGTCTAACTCTATTTTGAATCTTTTCTTAAAATAGTTATATTCTTATTTTATTGTACGAAAAACTCATGGATTTCTGTGCAGATTTTGTTTCTTGTATTTTTATCTTCACGTTGACTGAATGAATTATGTAGGTTGATTGTAGTTTTGTATTTTTTGTAGCTATCCGGTTCATATTAGGATTCTCACGGACAACATATTCTGACACAGTTATCAATCGGTTTGGCCTGACAGCTATGTGGCCAGGTATTCTTCTTAACATTTAATTTGTTGATACAACATAGTAGCTGATGCTTCTATTGGTTACAACTACAATGTGTAAGAAAAATTTAGTTAAAAGTCCATGAGAATTCCATTCATTCAAACTATGTTATTCGGGAGACGTAAAATATAATGACTTTTTGCTGTCATTAAAGGTCACTACTATTAATTTTTCTGCTCATTGTCTTATTTGCTGTCCCTTTTACTGTGCTTTATTGACCAGTAAAATTTTTTTACCATGTATGTTGGATAGTCGAGCACTAGATTTGTGCAAAATGGTATGTAATTGCCTTTAAGATATGTTCTTTTTGGAAGGGAAATAACCATATACAATGTACTATGTTTCCTTAAGGTTTTGGTGTGAATGAATTTTCAGCTCAGATGACCATTGAATTGATTTACCCCATGTCCCCATGCGGCTGCTCAAGTGTGTTTCCTCCTTAAATTTGAGTAACTGGAACGTTTCCATGCAATTTTTTAATCATGGGAAAAGGATAATTTGAAATCTATCCCTCTTTTAGTGGAGCAGCTACTGTTTAGGAATTGAAAATAGCCTATAGACTGGAAAAATGTAGAGGCTGGAAATAAGCAGCAACTGCATATTGACAAAATGCTATGTGGCTCCACAAATTTCTTGTCTGATTACTTTAATTTTTGGATAAATTTACACATAGTTCCAAATGCTGATATGATGCAAGTTGTTGATACAAATCAGGACTTCATATATAATAGAGTGGATTGTTGTTCTGACATGGAATGCTTCAAACTGTTGCTAACAAGATTGTTGACTAGCTTGAATAAAGATGACTGAGCTGAAATCTGATTAAAACTTTGAAATCACTTTTTGGTTAACAGGTATTTTATCAAACATTTGGTAGAACAACAAATAACATTATTTCTGAGTTTCCACAATGTAGATCAGCTGCAACCTTTATGTATAATCATAGAAATTCTCACAAACAGTTTGAAGACACGGAATAATGCATAGACATTTTGACAAAAAGTTGTCATACAAGTAGCTGAAGCAAATATTCAAAAATATGATGCTCAAATTAATAATTTTTGACCTCTTAGCTGATATAGAAGATGCTGGTATAATATTTCTGAGTATAGTGGTCAGCAAGTACAAGAAAACGAAGCACAAAACTTGATCAAACTTAACATGTTAACAGCTGAAACCAATTTACACTCATTTCAACGATAATGGTGGACTGATCTACAAATTGTTTTACCTCCTTATTCCTTCCAAAAGATAGCAGTACAACCAATAACCATTAGCAATCACCTTGGAATCTCCTTCAAGTTGGTACGGCCAGGAAAAAGCAAGATTGTACGAATCACAAATCTTAAATAAATTTGTTAGTTCCAACATTCATAAGAACAAATACTAAACCGAAGATTTATTCTCTTTTCAGCACAAAATCTTAAAACTCAAACATTCAACTGGAGTGTGAATCCTGTGTAAATCCACCCATATCGGCTAGGGAAGATCTTTCACTCTTGACCAAATTTTGCCTGAGGGTTGTCCTCCTAGAGCAGCAGAAATCTGCTCGACTCCACAACTGGGGTTTCGGTAAAATATCAAATCCCAAGATTGAATGAGTGAGTTTCTTCAACCTCATTTTATAACCCCTTGTGGAACTTTCTAGAAATTATATTGAAAAATCACTTTTTAAATAATAATTCTTTTAGCTCCTTATAAGTGACTTTATATTATTTTACTTTTGGAATCTTTCTAGAACCTATATTTTATAACCATTTAATAACTTTCTAGAAAAATCATGTTTATCTCTTTATAAAGTAACTTTTATTTTAATTTATTATCAAACCATATGAGTCACTTCAAATTATTATATTTCCACACAACCATCAAGTTTCACGGAAAATACTAGTTGGTATTGGCAAAGTGTGATGGTGAAGTTGTGGTATTGTTTGTCTTGCCATCAAGGTTCAAACACCCTTGTGGTGTTATTATCGAATGCTTATATTAGAGCTGAGGTCCCTCGTTTGTGACTTCACTGGTTCATAGGTTTGTGTCAAAAGCATTTACCCTTTCCAAAAAAAAAGTTGTGGAAGAATACTAAAATAGGCCAATTAGACCATGCCAACATAACCTTGAGTTCATAGAATATCAAACTTAACGAACATTGGTACTTTCCAAAATATCAAACTTCTCCAAGAAGTATGGAGAGCACCCAAAATGTCGAAATTGCAACCGGAAAGTACTGTTGAACTCATCTTGATTACCCGAGCTCGTTGCCACTGTCAAAATTCCTTTTCAATAAGGTTGGCGTTCTCCTAGAAAGTTGGATTTTCTAAAGATACGGAAAGGCTACAAAAACGGGACATAACAGTCCTCCCTCCTTAAAGATTGCTTGTTCCCAAGCAATCACAACTCAACCCATGACTAATCTGGATAAAATTTTTTGAGATTCTTAGATCCCAGATTATTAAAGTAGCCTCAAGAATGTTACACCATGCTTTTGGTGTACCTCTCTGATTATCATTGGAATTTCACATGTAAACTTCTATTTTCTTTTCTTGTGTCCCAAAATGATGAGCCAAGCCGAGATAATCACAAAATTTGGATTCTTCTTCTGTAGAAAGGAACACTTCATACCAGAGTTTTCTATGAAATCTTTTATGTATCCCACTCTTATATGTCATCAAAAATATTGCCTTTTCATGTGGTCTTAGGGTGCGGTCCCATGAGGGGGCTTCGGGATCTATTTTTATGGAGCAGGTGGTCCCATGAAGCCAAAAAAATGTTTGCTACGGGATTAATTGGAATCTTTTCCTCAAAAGTAGCAGCCCCTACTTTTTAGAGTGCAGATTTGAGCGGGTGGAAAAGGTGGGGGGCTAGAAATTGCCCCACCAGCTTAGGCTTTTTTTCTGCCACTTGTCAATCATATAAAAATTTCCAATTCTTATCAATAAATTTTTTGAACTTTTTTATTTATTTAGTCAAGTGAATTAAATATGTTAAATAAAAAAATTCATGAGACCACCCGCTTCCATAATTTATGGAGCTTAAACTTTTAAGAATAAATTGCATTACAAAATTCATGGGACCTCCCACTTTAAAAATAATCCTAAAAAATCTCAGTAGCAACAGCTGAAATTTTTTAGGTAGCCCCCCTCCATGTGTAATGAGCACCCCTGAATGCCCCAAAAACTAAACCAATCGCTGAAAGGAATTATGTCAAACAGTTTGCATTCAACTCCTTATTTCTCCATTCAATATTTTAAACCCCTTATAACTCCGGAAATCAAACATTATTTGTTTGTTGTGTTTTGTGCAAGGAATTGGAATCATACAACATAAACAAGAAAGAAACTACAATAATATGCAAAGCGGACAAGGAACTACTGCCAATAAAATGTTATTTTCAGAATTTAATTAAATCAATTACATGGCAGATTATGAACTCACTAATGGCTCCAATATTATTGGCATAATGCTCCAGCACATGCTTTCCAACTTGCTGCTACAATGAAGTGAATAGTACCGCGTGAATAGTAACCACGTGAATAGTGCCGCGTGAACAGTACCTGCGTGAACAGTGCTGCTACAGTACTTTGTCTTTCAAACAGCCCAATACCTTCATAAAATCATTCCCTCAAAGTGGCATAAGCGTCGGATGAGTAATGGAGAAGATATGAGCAAGACATCAAATCTGCCTGTAGCTAGAAACGCGCCCAATCTGCCTGTTAATGAAGCTGATAACAATGGATTCCAAAGGCCAAACCCCAAGGGAATGACGTCTAGAATGTCACAAGAGAGGATAGACGTCC
>MU224286.1:737029-747455 GCA_018584345.1 Thuja plicata | reverse complement strand
GGCATTAAAATATATTATCAAATGGACTCCGAATAGCGCGAGTAATAGCTCGTCGGAAAGCTCTCGCCGAGGAGTATCAAATCCAATCACCAAAATTGGCCTCTGCTGTGTCCTGTTGACTTACTAAAAATAGTAAGTATGCCTGAAACTGAATAAATCAACTCCGTTTTGGCCCAAACTGGAAATGATTAGGCCAAAACACTCTAGGATCCCTTTAAACCCTTTGTTAGCCCTTGGGACCATGTAGAACTAGGCTAACGAACACACACTTGGTCAACTGCTAAAGTGGGGACATTACACCATGGGACCACACCCTTACTCAAAATGGGAGTCCACACTATGTTTTGATGTCTCCATATTGCACTAGCAAAGGGGATGTTGGCAAAAGTTGCAGATATCGACTCTACATCTGTATACATCTACCTGAGTGTTGTTAGAAACCCTTTCAATTGATCGATTGACTCCTACGATAACCCCTCTTCAAGCTTTCCTCAATGTTTTGCTGGGTGACCATCTCCTATTCCTAAGCTTCCATTATAATGTGTTTTGCAAATAGTGCTATATATTTAGTCAAGTGAATTAAATATGTTAAATAAAAAAATTCATGAGACCACCTGCTTCCATAATTTGTGGAGCTTAAACTTTTAAGAATAAATTGCATTACAAAATTCATGGGACCTCCCACTTTAAAAATAATCCTAAAAAATCTCAGCAGCACCAGCTGAATTTTTTTAGGAAGCCCCCCTCCATGGGACCGCACCCTTAAAGGAAAAAAGATGAGCATACGTCACCATGTCAGTAGTGTGAGTTTCCGACATTGAAGTTGGCAATGTCAGCAAACTTTCCAAATATTGCCTTTTGACTTCAAAGCGGATGATATCTTTTGGTGTAAACATAATGGGATCTTCACTTCTTGCTTTCTTTTCATGAGCTACCCTACCTTCTTGAATAGTTGGCATGGTAGTATTGTAGTCAAGCAATGAATTACCAAAAACTTCATTTGTTTGCTCTATTTTGAATTTTAGTCTTGGTTGTCCCAAATGATCACCTAGATGCCCCTGATAAGGTCACAAGCTATGATAGTAGAATTAGAAAATATCTTACCATCCATAACAAAAAATTGGATTATCAATTGATAACTCTGCCTCCATGTCCAAATGTGTGTTACCAACAAATTGCTCACTTAAATGTTTTGTAGCAGCAAGCTGATCTTCTGTCTTTCTAATTGTTTCCTTGCAAAAGCAATGTATCATCAAGAAATTCCATACCTTCATATGACTTATCAGCAATAGTTGTTGATTTAGCAAACTCCAAATCAGCATATGGCTCAATCTCAGTATCCTCTCGAAGACTCATGTGCTTCTCACTTGCGGATGCACCTGAAAATTCAACTTCATCATCATCTTCAACTAAGACATTCTCCTTATGTGTATTCTCAAATTCCACTACATTTGTACTTTGCATTAAAGCAAGTCTCTCATACTCAAATCCGAAATTGCTGGAGTGATTATCTTCTTTTGTTGTCACAGATGTAAGATCACCATTATTTTTTCTTGACCTTCTTATGTAGTCATAAAGGTCCTTGTTGTTAGGATGCTCTATTTTAAGTAACTTCAAGAATTTATCAAAGGAAACTTGTTTTTTGAACTCATCAGGAAATTCTTGATATTGATCAAAAATTTTGGTGGCTTCACATTCATTATCCCATTTATCTTTATCCCTTATCAATTCTGTAAGGTCTTTCAAATATTTTTCAAATACTTAAAATAGTTCAATCATGGATTCTTGAAATGACTTCATCTTGTTATAGCCACTGAACATTATCATGCATTTTTCTGAAACCAACCTACAACTGCTGAAACTGAAATGTAATAGATGCAAGTTGTAAAGATTGTTAATTTCGTAATGGGCTGGCAAGACCACCAGCTCTGATACTACTGTAATTCCCCACACTTGCAATTTTGTGAATCTGAGCTCACTGCCATTTTGTCAAGCACTTGGTGGAACATTAGAATTTAGGAATTTACCGATTATGAACAGCTGTAACTACCAATTAATCTCATAGGCATTATGACAAACAGTTGCCATGCATCCATTTCATACTTGAATGATCACTCAAACTTCAAGAATAACATGGAAAGCTGATCTCATTAATTTTTGGATAAATTTACGCATAGTTGCTGCTAACAAGATTGTTGAGTTGCTTGAATAAAGACGACTGGAGTGAAGTCTGTAATGTTCCCTACTTAATTGTCTGAACAAATCAGGACGACTACTCCAACATCTCACTCCGACTCTATCAGATACTTGCACACGGACTAAGTAATGGGGATTTTATGAGATTATAATTGCTATCTCTGGTGTAAAACAATATAAATATATGCAATCTGTGTCACAAGGTTCGCCGAATTTTCGACTTCAAGTTTGAAATTCGGCGAACTTACAAAGTCTGCTTTAAACCCCCAAACGACCTTTTGGCTCACAACCATTTTGTCTAACATTGGGTAGAACAACAAATCACATTATTTCTGAGTTTCTACAATGTAGATAAGCTTTAACCTTCATGTATAATTAGACATTTTCACAAACAGTTTGAAGGAGTAATACATTGACATTTTGACAAACATTTGTCATAAAGTAGCAGAAGCAAATATTCAAACTTACAATGCTTGGTCAAATTAATAATTTCTGATCTTTTATCTGATATAGAAGATGCTGGTATAATATTTGAGTATAGTGATCGCAGGTACAAGAAATTGGAGCAGCAATCTTGACCAAACTTAATAGTAACACATTAACAGCTGAAACTGATTGACACTCATATCAGCGATAGTGGGGGACTGATGTGCAACCTTTTTTACATCCTTATTCCTTCCAAAAGATAGCAGCATACACGATTACCATTAGAAATTGCCCTAGAATCTCCTTCAAGTTGGTAATGGTCAGGGAAAAGCAAGATTTCACTCCAGAGTTATTATTTCAATTACTAATCTTCAATAAATTTGTAACTTCCAACATTCATAAAAATAAATACCAAACTGGAAAAATAGTTCTTTTTTAGCACAATCTTCAAACACAAACATTCAACTCCAATGCGAATCTTGTGTGAATTCACCCATGGCCAGGGAAGATCTTTCACTTTTGAAACCGATCTTTGCTTGAGGGTTATCTTCTCTGGGTGGTAGAAATCTGCTGAACTCCACAACTGGGGTATCAATAAAATATCAAATGCCAAGAATGAATGGAATGAGTTTCCTTCATTTCCTCAACCTCCTTTTATAACCCCCTGTGGAACTTTCTAGAAATTATATTTAAAAATCACTTTTTAACTAATAATCTCTTCAGCTCCCTATAAGTGACTTTATATAATTTTACTTTTGGGGATCTTTCTGTAAGTTATATTTTATGACCATTTAAGAACCTTTAAAAAAAATCATGTTTATCTCTTTATATAGTGTCTTTTATTTTAATTTACTTTGGAATTATATGAGTCGCTTTATAATTAAAATAATTTTATTCCGCATCATCAAGCTCTGGAAAATATTAAAATAGGCCAATTATGAATTCTGATCATGCCAACATAACCTTGTGTTCATAGAATATCAAACTTAATGAAAATTGGTGTTTTCCAAAAATAGCAAACTTCTCCAAATGTGGAGAGCTCCTAAAGTGTTGAAACTGTAATCAGAAAGTACCATTAGACTCATCTTGATTACCTAAGCTCACTGCCACTATCATAATTTATGAAATCTCTTGCCAAATTATTTTGCTTCTTCCTCCAATATTTAATGGAAGGTGTTTTGTCAAATGGTTTGAATGTAATATAGTTTCGTGAAATGTTAGAATGCTATGGCTGTAACAGATTGACAGAGTATATGCAATACAAATCCTTTGCTATAGACATTCATTTTCATTGATATTTGAAGTATTACATTCAATATATTCTGTAAAGCGAAAACAATATTTTTGCTGTCATCAATAGTGCACATGAATACATCTTTAATTGATTTTGTGACCTTCTTGGAACACCATAAATCCAACCTTATACATTGATGCTAATTGTTCAATACACACAAGGTGATGGGTCTTTAAATGCCAACACACTGCCCAATAAACACCAACAATGGCACCAACAAGCCACATGTCCCCTTGGGACCAGCAATAATTCCAAACGCTACCTTTTGGGGTGCAAAAATCCTTCGATCTATCCTTTATTCCTGAGGCCAGTTATCAAGTAATCCTTCACTTCATCAATAACATGCCTAGCAAATGAGGTTGTGACCATCGTTCATGATAATGTCCCTTTATTTTAAGGGAATTATTTTATATTTTGGCCCTGTCCTATATGTAACTTGTGGCAAACTTCTCCTTGGCGAGAACCTATGCGTAACTTGTGGAACTATTTGTTTTGGTACCATCTTTTGGGCCACTCATTTGAATTTGTATCGGGGGCGACTCGCTTGTTTACGGAGGTGTGAACCTCATACATATTCAGCTTCCTGGGAGCATTTGTATTCATCATCGATCATCCATCTCATTGTTTGTTATTAACTTATTTGCAATTCTAGTTTGGAATTGGGTATCTTGCTTGCAGTTTCAGAAGTTCAAGGCCCTCCTTAGTCTGCCAGCGGTTTCCAAATTTGTGAAGTCTCAATAGAGACAAATTTGTAGAATCAGATCCGATATTGTTTGCAGAAGAAAATTATATGAATATATCGCTTTACCGTTCTTCATTGTAAAATCAAGACTTAGCAATTCAAATGCTTCACTCTATTGTCCGTGATAAAGATAACTAATTCATCTACCATGGGAACATATAATGCGATCGATATATATTTGATGTTTGCCAATTCATCTAATGTTCGAGACTTGTTTCTTAATGAAATACTTAGTACAACAACTGGCTCTGTTACAAATATATGAAAGTCTACTATCCAAGCTGCCATATATCGAACTGGATACTGTATGAAGCAGTCAAATGTCTGGTGACTTACAATTGTCAATTCAAACACGCTACAGTATAGAAGATATAATTTAAGCCATCTGCGACACTAAGTCAAAGCGAGTCGATTAATTCCTATGATAATTGAGAGTTGGAGTAGGACACGACAACGTTTGAGCAATATTTTATTAGCGTGAGATTCAGGATTCATTCAAGATCAATAAATTAATAGCGGCACTAGAATACATTAGAGGCGAAATTATCAGTGGCGGGCCCAATCCGTAGTCAGTGATTCACATTATCTGTCGGGAGACAACATTGACAGCAAAAAGAGGGGGGTCCCCATTGCAATGGAGCGATGTGTGAAAAGGTCACAATAGGCCAAAGTGACAAATAAGCATCCATCTTTTATACTAGGCATGAGTTGTAGTTTGTTGGATCCATCAAACGCCTAGCTCCACAAAGTTTCTTGATGCGGGAACATGGGGATGTGGAGTGGATCAAGGGCATAAGTTTGAGGATGGTGGCGGGGTGGCAGTGGGGTTACACCAAAATACATACAGTACTTGAAAGAAAAAGGTATAAAAAGATGTATAAGAATTACAATGAAACTTTGGAAAACTAGTAACACTGAGAAACTTCTAAACTTTTAAGTGAACATTAACAATTTAACATTGAACAATGCAAATTTCAAATTTATATTATGCTCAAGATTTTATAACGATAATCACTATGATGAAAACAAATGTTTAATTTAACAAAAAGAAGTGAAGTGAGGCCTCTAATACCCCCAAACTCTTCATCACTAGAAATGTTGGACTCCACATGTTCACTCCTCTTCTTGCTCTCTTCGTGCTCCTCCTCAATCCTCTTGCACTTGACTCTCACTTTTTCACCTTGCACTTGCTACTTTCACTCACAATCACATTATCAATTTGTTGTTGATTTGTTTGTGTGAGTTGAAAAGAGGATTTGAGGGTGTTTTATAGGGCTTGTGAGGTTTAGTTGGGGCCGATAGGCCAATACCTCATTAGGATTCGGCCGTGGGCACAGTGATTGATTTTTTATATTTCTTTTTTGGCCATCTGGCCGCAAGGGACTGTTGGGTGTCCTTGAGAATTTTAGGACTCTTGGGAGTCCCCTAGATGTCTCGATGACATTTCAAAGTCCCTGGATCTCGGCGACATCTCCAAGGCGGTGGAGGTGGTAGTGGTGTGGCTAGGGGATGTTTTCCCCAAGTCCTTACGAGTCTCCCGAAAGTCTCAAGGAAGCCCAGGAGTCTTTGGTATCTTGATGACGTCTTCTAGGCAATGGATGTGGTGGCGGTGCAGCAAGGGGGCATTTCTCCAAGTCCCCACATCCTTGTCCCGAAAATGCGAGATTTTTTTGGGGTGTCGCATTCCTGTCGAACACTAAGATTCGAAAGTGAAAAACGTCCACTTTCACAAAGCTTTCTGATAATCCCTGTAATTTCCTTGTGGCCTTGGTTTAGTTCTTGGACCATTTCTTGACTTCTTCAAATTCATGACATCTCATTTTGGATTTTAGCTATAAGATTTCTGTATTTTGCATATGATGTCATCTATCATCGGATTCTAAACCTCTACTTTAGAAAATGCTTCTTCCCTTCAAAAGAAAGTTGGCAAGAAAAGTCTAGTAGTAGGCCCAATAATGGTTTTTTGAGTGTTATTGATAGTGTCATAGTGATTATTGACCCCTTAATTGCTTCCTTCACCATTTGGATTTCTAGGCACATTCATACTATTATGCATGGTATGAAACAATTGAGCCAACATTTTAGTGAAACGTTCTTGCCCTTGAACAAGATTGTTGAATCGAGCTTCACTATCATCTTTTGTCATAGTTCTCTTCTCTCTACCTGCCATATGTAACTCTTTTGTCTCTGTCGCTGGATTTTGTTGTTCTTCCTTTGGCTGTTTTGTACCTTTTTTATTTCTTTTCAATAATAATGGAGCTCTCTGTCACTCGTATGCATAAGAAATATAGCTTTGTTTGAAAATGATTAGCTCTGAAAAACAAGTTGGCAAGACCGCCAACTTTGATACCACTGCTGTAACCCCTACATGGTGTTAGCTCAAAGCTACATAAATTTTTGTGATCACTTCTAAAAGATGTTGGCATCTAGCCGACCAATTTACAATATGAGCAAACCATAGAATTGATTAAGCCAGAATGACTGATAGTGAAATGCAAATTTTGATGAAAGCAAATTGGTTGAATGCAAGCAGAATTGTGTTAGTACAGACTAAATCATTTAATTTCAATCTACACCAAGATGGCAGACTAATACACTCAATTTTGATACACACTAAGATGGCAAAAAGTATAAAAAATAAAGTTAGGATCTAGTGGATAATTCGATTAGAATTTTTCTAATGATTAACTTGGACCTGGTGGTGAACCTTCTAGTATTTTCAATAATATCAATTAGAATTATTAGCGGTAAACCGTCCAGTATTATCTTATTCGAACGATAATCTTGAAATCAGAATTGTTAAATATCCTTGATTGGATCAGTTGTAACAGCAAGTAGTAACACTAGAAAACTCTGAACTTAGATGAAATATAAATGCTTGAAACTCATAAACTAATTCCCAGAATATAAAATGATACTTTGAAAAGATGTAGCCAGGCTTGAGATAAATGATTAGAATTTGTAAAAAAGTGATATCTCAAAATTTAAGCTGAAAATCCTCCTTTAATGTTCCCACCAAGGGCTGCAACACATTGCATTCCCTTTGAATATAATATCTAGTAAATGATCAGTAAGCAGGCTCCAATAGTTAAGCTGAAAGGCATGGCGACTCTTGGACAATGAATTTGTTCCAAAATGCATGACACAACAGTTCCAAAGAGGTTGCAGTAGACTTAATAAGCCCATGTTCGTAGAGTGGGTCCCGCAAGTCAGCATTTAGTCTCTTCTAAAACTCTTTAGGGCTGTGAATAGGTTAGCTGCCAAACGAAGGGTAAATTAGCAAAGACAAAAATTATGAATTGGATTTCTGTCAGAAATTTGGTGTCCAGCACAACAATATTAAATGGAATGATTTTTAATGGGCTGTGACTGGGCCAAAAGCAAACCTTAATTTTTTGAATGCAGGACCATATGGTTTTCCTCAAATTTGCAAAGAGAAATATATAAATGTTTCTGGAATGCGGCTCCCTGTATGATGGCCTCCAAATTTAAGTTAATTAACATTTAAATAAATCAGATAACGATGCAATGAGTACGGTGACAATATGAGGATATGGCAGCCATTGAATATTAACAAATTCCTCATGTCTTCTAGACTTCTAGTATTAGTAGTATGATTGCAGTAAAGACTTGATGGACAACACAAAAGTTAAAGATTATCCAGCAGTGATAATGTCAACATCATAGATATATATAATATTCTGCAAATAGAAAAATGAACCAGAAGGTACAGCTTGGTATTTGGAATATTAGGTCACAAAAATACTGGAAAGAAATACATCATTTATCACCATAAAATGAAAACTGAAACCATAGCTTGAAGCCACAAAATGAATGCTGAAAAACCTAGGAAAATCTCACAGTAAAAACCAAGCCGTAGCTATGATCAAATTGGAGGATTTGACTTTCATCCTCTACATGCTCCTCTGCACCACTGAATGACAACCCCCATTTTTTCTCAAACACTCAAAAATATGAGTTTAATGTAGCTTTGGTTTTTCATCCCAATTGAGCAGCAAGAGCCCTTCTTGTGTGGGGCATTACATCAACAACTCCTTTCGCACACTTCCACTGCCCTACTAACTACTTGGTATTCATGCACTATTTTTGTTCCCATAATGCAGTCAGATCCATAAGCCACTTACACATGAGTGATAAACAAAGGTGCTCAATATGAACAAGATTTTATTAATGTTCAATCCTAATTACATTCTACAGTGTAATCGTATTTTGTGCAAAGGTGGCTCCCCACTCTTCTACCAGTACCTCATCCAGTACAATTACAAGTCTTACTAATGAAATAATTAATCTCTAAAAACTGTTGCTGTTGCATTAAGGCAGGTTGTTCAGATGTTTTCCAAGTGGTTCCACTGAATTTCTGCTTCATGTCTTATGTGGTCTGAGACATGCGATGATATTCTGACACATGTCTGCTTCTTCATACATTCTGGCATTGTATCTACTATCTTCCTAGTACTGCTTTGTTGCTCAATTTGGCATCCACTCACTTTCTTGGCTTTGGGTGCAATGGAACTGCTTTCTTGTGCAGCTTGCTGAAACCGAGCTTGTGTGGATCTGCACTTGCATAAACCTCTGCCACTGTGTTGTGACGTTTTCACACATCGCCCCATAGCAAATGGGGACTGCCTGTTATTTTTAGGTTATTTTTTTTAGAAGTCTTAGTGTTAGTCTCTAGTCTCTTACCTCTACAAATGGGTCGAGTCATGGGATTTCAATCAGGTCCAGGGATGTTGTCAAGACAGTACTTCAATGTTTCAACTAACAAGAGATAAGTTGCCGGTTCGGATTTGGGTTCAAGATTTTTTCAAAATATTTTTGGGTTGGGTTCGGATTCATTTTGGGTTCGTCCGTACAAAAATATATGTTTATAAAAAAAATACATATATATGTATATATATGCAGCAACAAATAAGTTAATACACCACTATGCTAATATTAAAGCAACATAGCAAAATATGTTAATGTTATGGCCTTTACGGCAAAGATCAATTAATTATGCTTGAAATGGCAATTTCAATTAATGCATAATTAAGGCAAATTAATTTAATAATAAATATATATGCCATGAAAGGAACGACTTACTTGCATAATTTATAATATATATGTTATTCTAAACAAGCCTTATGCAAGTCGACCAACTTGAGATAGTTGTGTCTTTTCATTGGCAAAGGTATATACAAGGTTGATTTGGTGAAGTTAATATACCATCAAAAACATAACATGTGTGTTTTCTCTTCACCAAATCATTGGGAAATCAAAGGGCAATCTGCCCTTATCTAGGAGCGAAAATACTAGCAGCGAATTACATTTTGGAACAGACCTTTTAAGCTCTTATTCAAGGGCGAATTAGAGCAGAATTCAAGGAGAATTAAGCAGCCCTGAAGGATGAATTAGGGCAGAATTAGTGCAGCATTCAAGGGCGAATTGTAGCAGCTCTAGAAGGGCAAACTTGGACAATATTGAGCAGATTATTAGGGCGAATTGTTGCAGCCCTAGAAGGGCGAACTTGGACAATATTGAGCAGATTATTAGGGCGAATTGTTGCAGCCCTAGAAGGGCGAATTTGAGCAGCTCCAAGGTCCGATTTAGGGCAGTCCAAGATGGGCAAATTAGGATGAATTGAAGCAGTCCTAAGGTACGAATCTGATAGCACATTAAAGACATTCAAAGGCAGATTCATAGCAGTCCTTGGAGGCATAGGTGCAGATCGAATTCATTTCAAAGTCAGATCTGAATGCTGATTAGGA
>MU224286.1:725233-736979 GCA_018584345.1 Thuja plicata | reverse complement strand
GTCAGATCTGAATGCTGATTAGGATCAATCAGAATTGGAAGAAACTCCAAGTGGGCTAAATTCAACATCCATAGAAGTCACATTGGAGAACTTGAAGTCTGATTTCCGGGTACTATCTCTCCTTTGTAATTTCATATTTATATCCTGTGCTTAGTGTTTGAAAGGCTTCTATAGATTGCATATTCCTTGTGATAATCTGAAAACATTAACATGGTATCAGAGCTAGGTTGAGAAAAGATCTAATTTCAGATTTAGGAATTCAGTCTAACTCTTTCAAAACTAAGAAATCTAGGGCAACTAGGGGTTGGTCTGAAAATAGTAATTTGACCTTACATCTTATGAGGGTTTTGATTTGCATCAAGATCTAGGATTCTGATTATGCAAATTCATTGGTCTTTTAGCCTTCTACGCCTAATATTGGTTTCTATGTTGTGAAACCATCTCATAATTGGCTGAAAATATATGGGTAAAATTGTGTCAATACATTCTTGCATGTTTTATACGATTGACATTCTTAGGGTAAATTTCAAAATATCTGGAAACATACCTTGTGAACATTATAAGGTAAACCTAAGCTTCAAAGGGAAAAGATAGGATTCGTATAAACCTCTCTCCATATTGTTCCAGAGGGAGTAGATCATCTTGAGTGGCACATGTCCCAGAGATCATAAACCTGGTATGACTTTAAACATTCATGGATAATATGAATCATGGAAGGAAACCCACCTTAGTGCTTGACTTAAGAGGAAGTTTAATCATGGGGTCATTTAAACCTGGTTTTGCGGTATAAACTCCTTCCTTACTTTTTGCATTCTATTTGTATAAATGTGCATGATCATTCCTTTCATTCCTATTGACATGGCTGTTTGAAATAGCTAGTTAATTGTTATCAGCGGATTATGAGTGTATAGGAAGCACATTTTTTCTTTGGTATATTGTGATATACTTTACATTTTGTTGCAGCATTATGCATGTGTGTCTGCATACTTCACTTTGGTATATGTTGTGAATGTATGGGAACATTAACTGATTTATGTGTGGTACCTTGACATATTGGATTTATGCATATATAAGGAGCATACCTTATGTATGGATGCATACCTCGCTTGGACATATGTTATGCATTGACATATTTTCTGTTATGTACGAGGAGCAATCTTTACATTATGTTGCAGCATACCTTAAACATATTACATATGTGTGGAATCATACCTTATTGGCATGGCTGGTAAATATTATTGGCCTTGGCTATTACCATAGTTGTACATTTGCATAAATGGTTAAATGTTATTTGCATATTCTTCATTATGTTATTTTACATATATATGCGGGAACTTATATATGTTGGCATTGCCATATTTCATTCGGGAACTTATATATGTTGGCGTATGATTACATTGACATATTTTATAGCTGAACACACTTAGTTTGCACTTGGTTATATGTAGCAAACTGGTCATATGGTTTCATAAGATAAGATTTATGAGGTTATTCTTATACTTATATGGCTAACATCCTTGTTATGCATTAGCTCTTGATATCATGGATTTATATTGGTTGAGTCCTTGTGACTCATGGATCTTGGATCCACAGGTTGAGTACATGGTGATATTATGGACTTGATGTCGGTAAGCCATTACTCGGAGCATTTAGTGAATATCATGGACTTGATATTCGGCCAATGTTGTTGATATCGGTTGAGTCCTTGTGACTCGTGGATCTTGATCCACAGGTTGAGTACATGGTGATATCATGAACTTGATGTCGGTAAGCCATTACTTGGAGCATTTAGTGAATATCATGGACTTGATATTTGGCCAATGTTGTTGATATCATGGATTTGATATCAGTTGAGTCCTTGAGGCTCAGGGATCTTGGATCCACAGAAGAGTATATGGTGACATTATGGATTTGATGTCGGTAAGCCATTGCTCTAAACATTTGGTGAATATCATGGACTTGATATTCAATATACCGATTGAGTTTGATAGACTCAAGGTTGAGTATGTGGTAGACATCATAGTCATGATGACTATAGGCCAATACTCCGAGCACTTGATGAATATCATTGGAACTTGATATTCGGAATATTATCATGGATTGATGGAATACATATGTGACTTATGTTTTCATCATGTTTGATAAGATGATAGATATGATATCTATGACACTATTGGATAAGGAATCCATTGTGGTTATGTTTTTTGAGTCCTACTATAGATGGGAGATCTATAGGTTGATCTTTTCCTCAAGTCCAAGAGGGAGTGTTAATGTTATGGCCTTTACGGCAAAGATCAATTAGTTATGCTTGAAATGGCAATTTCAATTAATGCATAGTTAAGGACAAATTAATTTAATAATAAATATATATGCCATGAAAGGTACGACTTACTTGCATAATTTATAATATATATGTTATTCTAAACAAGCCTTATGCAAGTCGGCCAACTTGAGATAGTTGTCTTTTCATTGGCAAAGTTATATACAAGGTTGATTTGGTGAAGTTAATATACCATCAAAAACATAACATGTGTGTTTTCTCTTCACCAAATCATTGGGAAATCAAAGGGCAATCTGCCCTTATCTAGGAGCGAAAATACTAGCAGCGAATTACATTTTGGAACAGACCTTTTAAGCTCTTATTCAAGGGCGAATTAGAGCAGAATTCAAGGAGAATTAAGCAGCCCTAAAGGACGAATTAGGGCAGAATTAGTGTTCATTCAAGGGCGAATTGTAGCAGCCCTAGAAGGGTGAACTTGGACAATATTGAGCAGATTATTAGGGCAAATTGTTGCAGCCCTAGAAGGGCGAATTTGAGCAGCTCCAAGGTGCGAATTAGGGCAGTCTAAGAAGGGCAAATTAGGATGAATTGAAGCAGTCCTAAGGTGCGAATTTGATAGCACATTAAAGACATTCAAAGGCAGATTCATAGCAGTCCTTGGAGGCATAGGTGCAGATCAAATTCATTTCAAAGTTAGATCTGAATGCTAATTAGGATCAATCAAAATTGGAAGAAAATCCAAGTGGGCTAAATTCAACATCCATAGAGGAGAACTTGAAGTTTGATTTCCGGGTACTATCTCTCCTTTGTAATTTCATATTTATATCCTGTGCTTATTGTTTGAAAGACTTCTATAGATTGCATATTCATTGTGATAATCTGAAAACATTAACAAAATACACCACCACATATATTAATTTTTTAGTCCAAATGACATAACAAAATGCCAAAATACACCACCATATCAATGTTTCGGTTCAAAAATAATAATGTCAACATTAATAATCTATTAATCAGCCATCACTGATCAAATATTATAAAAACTCATCAAACAGATCATCATCATCGTTTGGCTGTTGCAAATTAGAAGCACAAATAGTGCCACTAGCATCGGTACTAGCAATGTTAGCCTCAGGAGTAGCCTCAACATCAATAGGTAGCTTGTGATCATCATCATCAACTGCAAGTGCATCAAGGCAAGCAATTGAATCTTCCAACTCCGCACGCTTGAGTTCAACATCCCAATGCTTCGCCTCCCCTTTTTGTGGGTATTGTCTTTGTGTGTTGAGAGCCTCAAGTTTGAATGCACATAGACCAAGTGTTCCGCCTTCTTGGAATGTAGCCTATTGCGTTTGATTGAGTGGATGAAGGAGTATGTGCTCCAGTTCCTCTCGGATGATGATCAACTAGCAACCTATCAAGATTTTCAATTTTGAAATTAGAGTTAAGAGTTTTGAATAAAATTTTTAAAAACATAAATTCAATATTTATCAACAAGAATTTAGAAATTAGAATCTTAAGAGTTAAGAACTTTCTTGTGATAAAATTTTGATGGCAAGGGATTGTAGGTGCTGGTACATTTCTCCATGGAAGTACCACTATTAATGAGCATCAACATTGTTCTTGTCTTCAAGAGCCTCATGACCACAATCATCGGTGCTTGCGAAACTCATGAATTCAGACCTCACCGTAGGCCGTATGTGATCGGGATAGAGTCTACGAAGGGCTGCCTTGTACCCATGAGCAACTTCGGGATCTCTGTATGGGGCAACTCTAGTGGTACTCTCTTGACTATAGTACCTGGGGCTTAACGCAAAGGCAAGGAGATGCAAAGGGGTAGTCATTTTGTTCCATCTCTCCACCATGATTTTCTGTAGTTTCTTGAAGAATGTTTCTTCAGAATCTTGCTCTTTCTCATTTATGATCTTTTTAATATTCTCAATCATGGAGTCTATGCCATCATATACCTCACCCAAGCAATGCCTATCCATGTTAGTGTATCGGATCATGCTCAATATAGGCTCAGTGAACCTCAGGAGGTACTCAACATGATCCCACCAAGTGTCATCTAGTATCATTGCCTTAATAGCAGCTTCCCTTGTACTACTAGATTGCTTCCATATGCTCCAATTAGAACTGATTACCATTCTAAACAATGCTTCTTTAACCTTCACAAGGTCTCTCAAAGCAATAGTGTTGGAGGCAAAATGGGTTTCAACAACCTATTTTAAAATCAAAACAACAATAAATTAAAATTAAAATTTAAAAACATAGAAAGTTTACTAAACTAAAGTGTAAAATATATTTAAATTTTAAATAATTTAACTTACCTTCAAGAACTCCAATTTTGAGAATTGTCTAAATATGGCTTGCGTCATATGGTGGTTTGTGATGAACATTTGGATCTCTTGTGCATCTTCATACATTTTTTTTGATCCACTCAATTTTATTGCCAATTTTTTGTAGCATTAGGTTGAGTGAGTGGACAACACAAGGTGTCCAAAAAATGTATTTGAAGCACTCCTCAACCAATAACCCTACAATTTTTGGCATTGCCGGTTATTACATGAACAACATTTTGAGGGCCAAATTGCTCAATGGTTTGGATGAGAATGTTTGCAAGGAATGGACCGTCCTTCACCTCCCCTTCACAATCCACAACTCTCAAAAACATTGCACCTCTTGTAGACACTGCAATAACATTGACCAAAGGGCGATTTCTTGCATCTTTCCATCCATCGGATACTATGGACACACCTGTTTCGATCCATGAATCCTTGATGGGCTGCATGGAAGCCTCTACATGGATCACCTCTCTGTCCAATAAAGTGGTGCACGCCTTCTCATAACCCGGGCCCTTGAACCCCTTTGGAGCTTCATTAATTGATCTCACCATTCATTGCCAATACGGTGAGCAAACAACATTAAATGCCAATCCATTTGCATAGATGCATCTCGCTATGTCTTGCTCGACAATGTCTCTAGTTTCATTATGAAATGACATTTCCAAGGACCCCTTTGCTCTCTTATTTGTAACGAATTCTTGAGGAACACATAAGAATGGATGGCCCTCTACAGGTTGTTCATTGGAAGTGGAATCTGAAGCCATAAATGCTTTTTTAGTTTTACTTCTAAACTTTTGCAAAGGATGACCATGTGCATTCCCAATTGCTTCATCTGCTTGTTTTTGCTCTTGAATATATTTGTTCATAATATGGTTTGGAAGAAGGGTTTTAGGTAGTACCCCATAAACTCTTGACTTCCTTGTACAAAACTTAATGCCTTTTTGGGGGATAAAGCACAAATGTGCTTTCACTCTACAATAAGAGCTACTAAATTCCTCTTTGCAATGGCTGCAAATCCAAACATAACCTCCTCCACCTGGCATTTGCTGAACCATTTCCACATATCTCCACAATGGAGAGCATGGGTCAGTTTTGAACCAGGAGTTCCTGGTACTAGAAACACTTGCCATTCTATGAATCTACAAATAACATACAAAGTCACAAACCAAAATGAAAAAGAGAAAATAAAACTAGAGAGCTCATTTCATTTTGTAACAAAAATGCAAAAAAAATTTAAAAACAAACAAAATAAACAAAACCCTACCTCTTTTGTTGAAATCTTCCTCGTCAATGTGTTTGAGGAGTCGTCCACACTTGCAACCACGTAGGAATAGCTCACAAACAAGCTTAGAGCATGCAACAATCACTTGTCAACACTCCTTGAGCAATGGTAACCAAACAAGAAAATTTAGCAATGCAGGCACAGTTTTCTTTTTTCCATTCACAAAAGCACACGTCATATAAAACATCCTTTTTTGCCTTTTTAGTGGTCACTTTTAGGGTTAGAGGGTCAAATAGACCAAATTAGGGAAAAAAACACTTTAAAAAAGTCAACAAAATCAGTTTTTACACCAAATTCGACCTGGGTTCGGCCGCTAAGAAGCAAAGTATTACAAATTTGCTCCAAATTCTGCCCGGGTCCGTCCGAAAGAATTTGGAGCGAATTTCTGTCTCTACGGGCGAATTCGAATTGAACCAAACATTGGTACGAATTGAACCCGACTTGTAGGCTGGCTGGAGCAAATTTGGCAACTTAGAAGAAGAGTGAACGAGGGGCCCTTAGAGTGCTATGGCTAAGTGTTGGTCTTCAACTTAGTGCTAACTTGGCTGGATGAGTATTTTGATGTTACGAATGCGTTCAGACTGGTCAAGGGAGAAAAAACTCAAATTTTCGGGACCAATTTTGACAACTTTCTATTTGTAGAAATCTCCATTTTTGTCAAAGTGTTTTTTTGCTTTTTGTATTTTTAGAAAGTTTAGGTTTTAGCATTTTTGGGTCGATTTGAGAAACATCTATTTTTATAAAGTTGCTATTTGCTTTTTGCTGATTTTTTTTATTAAAAAAACACCACTATTAGAGGGGTTGGGCAAATGGACGAAATAGCTAAGAAGAGCTTCCTCAAAGGAATTTGGAATTGATCAATTGGTCAAATCAACATGTTAAGAAAGGAATGATTTCCTCAACAAGTTCTTGAAAAAAGCTAAGTTTGAAAATCAATGCGAGAAATTAAAGAGGTACTAAAGAATGATTTCCTCAACAAGTTCTTGAAAAAAAGCTGTGTATTGAAAATCAATGTGAGACATTGAAGAGGTACTAAAGAATGATTTTCTCAACAAGTTCCCGAAAAAAAGCTAGGTGTTGAAAATTAATATGAAAAAGATGAGAGGAAAAGGACACAGGTTCGAACATTCCAAGAGGTCAAGGAAAAAAACAAATAAAAGCAAAGCAAAATTGCACCTTATGTTAGTTTGACAAATTTGGGCAAGTTTTGAAGTTTTTTTTGCTTTAATGGCAAGTTGACCTCTTGAGGAGAAAGCACTCACTAGATAAATGCAAAAATGAAATTGGTTATTGGGAGAAAGACAATAAAGTATTCTTTAAATTCTTTCTTTTGAGAAAAAGGAAAATAAAGCAGCAAGTCGCCCCTTGCAAGGAAAACTCTCATCATCTATAAAAGGACATTGATAGAAATTGAAATTCATTTTAACACAAGTCATCTTGCAGGTTAGCAGAAGAAGGAAGAAGTTCTCATTTCAAAATCACAGCGGAGAAGAAGAAATAATCAGTTCAAAATCATAGAAGGAAGGGAGAAACAAATAGCTTTTCAAGATTAAATTCATCAATTACTTACAAAATTTCCATTTTTTTTAAATCCTCCAAGCTTGCAGCGATTATAATCAGTTCTAAATCATAGATTTTCCTCTGATTTTTCTTGAGTTTTCATAGAAATAGGGTAATTCTTAAGTTTTTAAAATTAAGATTTTAGGATTAATATCTGCAGATTTCACGGAATTTCCAGTCTTAACTCAGTTCTTTCTGATTTTCGAAGGTTAAAATGCTTAATTCATCAATAAAATCAAAATCAGAGCATATTCTTCTTCCTTAAATGTTTTCGCAGCTTTTAAATGTCACTAATTATAAGTTTCATACAGGTACTATGTCTGCATTAAGAAATAATGGAGCTGCAATCAGGAAAGGACAAGTTAAGGAGGTGTCACTGTTACCTACACCAAGTTAAACAATGATGAGTTCCTCCCTAGTGATCATCAAGAAGTTGAAAAAAGCGAAGGAAAGAATAGCCAAAGTGAAGTTCCAAGTTCAAGGAAGAGGAAAGAGATGGCCAAAAGTTCTCATGCAAACAATGAAGGAGCTGCAAATGAAGGAAGCAAAGCGAAGGGAATCACATCTTGGAGTCTGGTTCTATGGATTAGCTCGCTAAGTGTTAGCCTTATGTGTATTCCAAACGACTCTTCCTCCTTGTGCCATGTGTTAGCAATAATGCAACCAATCATTCAAAAGTTAGTTGTGCTTTTGTAATAAACCCTAATTAGGGTTCTATCTTGTAATCTTGGCCATTGATCTTGGATCAATCTAGACTGTTGGTTTGTTTGTGGGTCCCTATATAAGGTTCTTCTCATTTCATTTGTTAAGAGAGATTCATAAGGAAGGTGGATAGGTAGATGGTTAGCTCTGGCTCTTTAGAATAGAAGTAGAGTAGGAGAAGGACAAGACATTGTTTTAAGACTTGGGGAAATAAAAAAATGATTTCATTGAAGATATGGCAGATTCATGTTTATTTCAACTTCTTGCATGGTGTTCTTCCAATTTCTTAATTGTCAGATAAAGTGCTTTGATTTCAATGGAGAATGTAATGGTGTTTGATGAATTTTCATGGCTCATACTTTTTGCATCTTGTTGATTATAAGTCGCATTGTAAAGTCAGCTTGAGCCCCTGCTATATGGATGCTTAACTTCGATCATTAAATGTGCTTTGTTCATTATGATGGTGTTCATTATGATATGAAAATTCTAAATATTGCATTGGTTCTTGCGGAGTTGTAGTTGATCTTAGCAAAACAAAACTTGGTTATTTTTAAATTTGTCCACTGGAACACTATCCATTAATATTATTGTCCTTAGGAGTAGATTTATGTAATGTTCCCATTTTCGTGAACATCAACTTTCAGAGGATTAGCCTATTTCCTTACTCTCGTAGGCTAATCATATGGACAGAGGGTCCCAATTGCCAGAGTCATAGGCCAGTTCCCACTCCGGAGGTCAGTGATGCTTGGGATTGCCCTTCGTTTGAGTAAGATTGACACGTCTATTTCGGGATAGTCATGTTTTCTACATTTAACAGGGCACCTGAGAAGTTGGTATCAGTATGGAGTTGTGGGGACGTCTGCAGAGCTTTCATTTATAGGAACTTACTATTTATAGTAAGTCCATTATTGGTCGGTTACTATTTGTGGCAGGACGTTCAGGTAATGGCTCTGTTTGGGAATTTGTGGAGTTTGACTTGGTCACTTGGTTATTTGGTGATTGAAAAAATTAATGGTTTAGTGTTCATTAATTAGGTCTAACTTAATTAATGATATGGTTTATTGTGAATTTTATTGTGTTTGAGCACTTAGAGCTGGTGCAACACCCAGTGAGTTTGTGCTATTGATGATGGCATCAAACATGTGTCATAGTTGTGTTTAATGGTGGAGATTTGTAAAGAGAAGGGTTTGCGTTTTGTTCAAGGAGTGATTGTTGATTGGGTGATTGTCTGTTGAAGCATTGGTTTCATCTTAGAGGCTGTGTGAGAAGATTTGAAGGCTGCTGCTGTTATAGAAAACTCCCACGACACCCACCAACACCATTCACAAGGGTTTCGAGCTGCATCGAAGGGAATAGGTGTTGCAAATTATTAGCCACCATTCTCAGCTGCCAGGATTTGATTATGAGCTCAGCTAATTAATTCCAGATTTCAAGTTCGAACAACAACATATATTTCTCCAGGTTCTTTACTATTTGCATTGGGAAATTAGTTTGCTAGCAGCTATCATTGTAAATAGAATCATTTGAGTGCTCTGTAACAAAAGAACTTGTGGAATTCGATCTCAGATATTAGGTTTCAATATTATATGTTTATTGCATGATTATATTCATCATTAATTTAGAAAATTCAAAAAGTATATATTCTGAAAATAAAAAAAAAAATGCTACAAGACTTCAAATCAAAACAGTTCCAGCAGTGAATTTGAGTTATAGCCTGGACGGGGTTCTTACAGTGGTATCAAAGCGGTTTCCTGCCATCCTGTTGGGGTTTGTAAAAAAAGGAAAATAAAATTTCAAAATATTCATACAGATGGCAGTTGTTTCAGTCATGGAAATAATCAGAAGATTAATTAAACAGGGAAACCATATGAAGGTTACACCACAGGATGAAATGACTATCAGAAGAAATGCAGTGTTTAGCATGTTTGAGGAATATAACACTCTTCCTCAAGATGTTAAGAAAGATTTATCTTTCTACCATTTTATGGACTTTCATCCAAAGCTATACAGTATGCATGGTTCAACAAAGAAGCAATATCACAGGATAGCTTGTGACTTGTTTGCAAGAAGATTTGGTTCACGTAGTAGCAGACAAAGGGTGTCTGGTAATGGGTCCTAGGATCAGGTTTTGGATGGATATGCAACTTACCTTGGAAGGAGTGTGTGAAGATACTGTCATATCAACAACTTGTACCTTACCAAATGAGCTGTTCGTTGAGGTACCTAGTAGCAAGCCCTTGGATGCTGATGTGTGCACTAATGATAGCACATAAGTTGTTGTTGATTATGAGGTGAGTGATGTAGATACGTCATATTACAATACAGATCAACATAGTGGCGAGGTTCAATTTGTGAACAATCCTTTGTTTGAGATGGATACAACATTGTCATATGACAACCCGCTTTTTGAGGTTGATGCTGATCACTCATCTGAGTTGGGCTTGGCACAGTTTTCACCATCTGTAGACACAGTTCAACTTCCTATAGCAGCAGTTGGTGATGTTCCTATGTCCACAGATCATGGTTGTGAGCAGGTAGAGGATGTGACCACGTTTATCACAATTACAGATGTAGCTGATACAGTTGGGATGAGTGCATTTGTTGAGAATAGCGGAGAACCACATGTTGCATTAGGTTCTCTTGTGCTTACATCCACTGCAGGTGTTATTGGTGACGAGTCAGATGACAGAGGTTATATTCAAAGCTATAACAGTCAACGCCTGACTAAGGTGGGAGCTTTTTATTGTGACTGCATAGGGAGTACTCATCGCTACTTTTCTGATCCACACACAGAGGATTTGATGATGACTCATCGCTACTTTTCTGATCCACAAACAGATGGATGTGAGTTCAGTGTGCCTTGGGGCCTGAGTGATGACAAAGTTAGCGCTGTAGTTCAGGCGGGTCTCGTTGATTGGCTTCACCACTTGGGGCATGGTGAAGTTGAGTACAGAGTTGAGCAACAAAAGTTTGAGTATGTTCTTGGCAGACTTCTGTTCAGAGTTTGGGATCCTTCTAGCGCATCATGATTTCAAACAACGCTCACTGGGGATTTTTTAGGTGTTTGCACAGTGAGGAGTGCCTATGGCTTTCCTTTTGATCCTCCTGTGCATGACCCCTTTCAGATGTACTGTTTAGTTGCGCATGGGTTGGACAATGTGTATGACAGCTCACTTTGCGTAGTTTTGGGAAGCGAATTATGCTATGTTACCCGGGGACGCGTTTCCTGCCCTCAGCCTGGGGTTTCGGAAACGGGGACGGTTTCGGGGACGGGGGGACGGCAGGAAACGTTTCCCAGCCGTCCCCACCTAGGCAAAAAATTAGGAAACGCGTCCCCTAAAATGGGAAACGGTCAACGGGTTTCCGAAACCCGTTGACCGTCCCGGGGACGGTTTGAGGTTTCCCAAAATAATGTTGAAACAAAAAAAATTTAAAAAATAGTATTTTTAAATTTTTTTAAATTTTTGCCTATTCATGGGCCCACACCGGCGTTAAAATAATTAATAATAATAATAAAAATTAAAATAAGTTATAAGTTTTAAAGTCTATAACATATGTATATAAGTTTATAATATT
>MU224286.1:636903-724721 GCA_018584345.1 Thuja plicata | reverse complement strand
TATATATATATATATATTGCCGTCCCCTGCTCTGGCAAAAAAAAAACCGTCCCGGAAACCCGTTTCCCCGTCCCCCCGTCCCCCCGTCCCGGAAACTTGGGGTAACATAGGAATTATGTCATCCTTCTGAGTTGCTTCCCTGAGTTATTCACTCCTGTGACATCTACAGTCGAATTCAATTAAGTTTGGCAGGTTCTATCAGTCGTACAAGGGATGATGTTACAGGAGATAGTGGGTGATCACAGGAACATTACATAGTTCTACCCTTGGGATCCGGGTGGACTAGTATGCTAATTGTTTCTGAGAATGCTTGGGGACAAACAATTTCAGGGAGGGCAGACTGTAATGTCCCCATTTTCGTGAACATCAACTTGTAGAGGATTAGCCTATTTCTTGACTCTCGTAGGCTAATCATATGGACATAGGGTCCCAGTTGGCGGAGTCATAGGTCAGTTCCCACTCTGGAGGTCATTGATGCTTGGGATTGCTCTTCATTTGAGTCAGATTGACACACTTACTATTTATGGTAAGTGTCTATTTCGGGATAGTCATGTTTTCTACATTTAGCAGGGCACCTGAGCAGTTGGTATCAGTATGGAGTTGTGGGGACGTCTGCAGAGCTTTCATTTATAGGAACTTACTATTTATAGTAAGTCCATTATTGGTCAATTACTATTTGTGGCAGGACTAAGTCCATTATTGGTCAGTTACTATTTGTGTCAGGTGATGGCTCTGTCAAGGAATTTGTGGAGTTTGACTTGGTCACTTGGTTATTTGGTGATTGAAAAGATTAATGGTTTAGTATTCATTAATTAAGTCTAACTTAATTAATGATATGGTTTATAACTATATAATATGACTAAGTCATTAAATAATTATTTATGAGTTTATTACATGGTGCCAATTCATATTGGAGGGAAATATAATTGTTTATTATATTTCAAACATAAAAAAAAAATGTATTTATGCTAAGTGGAGTTTTAATTTATGAGAAGTGTGATCTTGAAGCCACTCGTTGGATTTCTTCTTGAGAAGTATAATTGTTTAATCGATTTAAACCTTGAAGCTTGGTTATGAGCTTATTTGCCATTAATTAATTGGAATCAAGAAACATCATCCAAACAATGTGAGGGCTTGTATGCAAACCATCATGTCCTTAATCTTAGATGAGGATGATGATATCTGTAAGCGGTTGCAATCAGACTTGTTAGCTATTTGGAGAAAGGAGCATAATACGTCACCTATGGCTTATGAGCTCTCAATAGGATTAATCAAGCAAAAGATTGAAAAGTTCAAGCAAGAGTTGACTAAAAATGAACTTTATCACAATGGGCTTATAGGTTGCAGGATCTCCCAAGAAAAGTAAGAACAAAATGAGAAGGGAGCATACTTGTTTCACATGTTATGACACTTGGACACTTGATCACAATTGTGGGATTGGTAAAGAAGAAAAGACAGCTAAAGAGGTTCTAACCAAAGATAAGGATCTCACAACTTTGTTCCATCAAAATATCACAAATTCTTGTGAGGAGATGGATTTAGCCGTTGTTATTAATAAAGGATATACAAATCTCTATATTGGTAACTTAGTGGTGATCATTGACAATCATTTTAATGAGGATGGTCTTACTCAAGGAGAAAGCATATTGGAGTCCCAAGAAGTTTCCAACGAAGTTTATGAATCTTCACATGAGAAATTGTTTGAGAATGATGACATAACAACTTGGACTTTGTACGATAATGAGTTTGAGGCTTATGATGACATTGATGACATCCTTGAGAGATGTGATGAATCATATGCTCTTAATAGCAACAGTTCACTGATAGATGATGGTGTTTTGGATGACCTATCAGAAAATGCATTTCAAAATGACAATTATGAGAAACATACTTTGAAGAATCAGCTGAAAGTTACTAATGATATGGTTGTTGCAGCCTAGTATGTTATGATGTCACTGTCAGGATCATTGAAGATCTTTACAAGAAGGCTCAGGTGGAAAAGAATCAAAGGGGTATGGAAGGTGATTCTTATGTAGCTAACTTGTAGATGGTCAAAGTGGCTTTGGAATCAATGAAATCTGAATATTTATATTTGCTTTCAGACAGGGATCACGTTTTAAAGGTTTTTGAAGTATGTGCTAATAAATTGAAGGAAAAGGAGGATGAGGTTAATAAGCTCATCAAGAAGCGTAACGAAATACTCAGGAGACATTGGAGAATACGTAGATTGCTCTTCAAGAAGCAAAAAATCAGATTATGGTCACTAATCAGTTTAGGGAGCAAGAGAACAGAGGAAGGACTGAGTTTTTCAAGGAAGTGATTAAGGAACTTGACAACATACAACATACTTTTGAATTGGATAGCTGTCCCGAAAGATCAAGTAACAAATTTTTGGACCAGCCAGAACTTCAGTATGAGTTGGGAGTAAAGGATAATGTTCAGGTTGCTGACAATTCTTTGTTTGAGGTGGATGTTGATTGGACATTTGATAATCCACTCTTCGATTTGGATGATGGAGCACCTCTTGAATCTGATGACACAAGTGAGATGCGGGATTCAGATATGATGTGCAAGTTTGAGTTGGAACCAGTGGATTTGCTTGTTGGACCACCCAGGATCGTTGAAGGTTTGCTTCCTATAGTGAACCTTAATGGATTGGAACATCCTCTTGACGTTGATAGTGATCTTGGGGATGATTCAGTGAGTGGATCAGCCACTCAAGAGTTGATTGTAGTTAGTCGTGAGGATATTTTCCTTGCACCTTGGGATATGTCATCTGCTTCTTTTGACAGGGCAGCGATCTGTTTGTTACTTGGTGACTTTTTATTCTTGGATCCCTCATGGATTAGCGATGACCCCAGTCTAGAATTTATGACACTTCCAGATTTTTCTTGGCTTACATTTGCGATTCAACTATATGGGAGTGTGAGGAGACATGTCTATTTGTTGGATATTGCACATAAGATGGATATCTTTGCTTTGCTTGGGAAAGCTGAAACCATCGACATCATTCTTATTGTAGGACTGAGGTACATCAGCTGCATCTAGTGGCCTAATATCCATATCTATTCTTACAACCAGATGGATAGATTGGTTTGGGATCCGGCTGTTGACAGGATCAGTGCTTTGTTTCTTATGGATCGTGATGAGTCGCTTCACAACTTCGGGCATAGTGTTGTTATCTTTAGAGTGGCGCTGCAGATTGGTGAAGCAGTGTTTTTGAGGTTGACATGGGATCTTGGTATTGGCATATAGACTCTGATTGCTTGAGGACAAGCAATCTCTGGGAAGGGAGGATTGTAATGCCCCTTTCTAGCCCATCAATTCATGATGTGTTGTTAGCCCGTTTTGCCTTGGTCCCGTGGGCTAACCAAGACTTTACAAGTATTAGAGAGAGATTTGGCCTAGTCAATTCCAGTTTCAGGCCAAGCTGAGTTGATTGAGTAAGGTTTCCAAATACTTACCATTTATAGTAAGTCAACAATGGACTTAGTGATTTTGGTATTTCAGTATTGGACTTGGAGCGTCTCACTGAGACCTTTCCAATGAGCTATCACACATGGTTCTCCGAGTCTGATTGATAGTTTATTTTAATGCCTGAAGATTAAATAGTTTATTAATAAAGTGACTATTAAATTAAAGTACATTTTATTATTAGTCACTTTATTATTAAAAGAACATTTTATCCACTTAAGTGGGAAATGATATTTTACAGGGAAAAGTTATTTATCCCACTTACATAGGTCGATTGAGGAATCTCTAAGAAGTTATAAAATGAAGTGAAGAGCCCATTCTTGAGCATGCTTGGTTTTATGTTTGGTTTCTCTTGGAGAATTCTGGGAGGCTTTGGCTTTCAATAGGTTTGAGGGCGGAAACTCTCGAGCTTGGAGGCAGTGGACGGAAACCCTTTGTCTGTTGGAGATATCACTCAGGTGTCTCACTTGTGCTACAAATTCATACTTTTGGCTATCCAATCTGACTGTAAGTTCCGTGGCTACGATTTGATATTTTGATGTTGCTCTATTGAAGAATTAAATGTAATATTCATATTTCATTTCAGAATCTCTATTCTAGTATGATATTTATGATATTCAGTATAATTTGTTGGATTAATTGAAATCAGTTGCATGCAAATTATTGTTAAAACTTCTATGGATCATTTGGTTAAAAATATGTGGAGTAAATACCCTAGGGGGATGTTTCAAGTCCCTTTGTGTTACTAGCATATCACAACGACCGTTGAGCTTATCCACAGTCAAGACCTGACATAAAAGAACCTTGGAGTCACATGTATGATCTTTCGCAATCCTAGCATACACGGGATTTTGCTCAAGAGAGGATAAGGTAGCTTGGTATTTTATTTTGTGTTGGTGTGGTCACAAAACTCCTATCAACACACTGCACAATACTTTCCTTATTCTCATTCTTTTGAATCCACCTTTTTTCTTTATTATGCCTGTACTACTTGATCTTTTGCTTTTCCATGCACCAATATAATGAAAATCAGAAAGAAAATGAAGAATGATGTACTAATTGTGTTAATGACAATGTATATGTTTATAAGCCTGAAATGGTTAGCATTGAAACCAAAGTAATTGATGGAAATCTTTTGAACTTTGATCTGTCCATCTTGACTTGTTTAGAGGCAAGAAGCAATTGGTAAGAAAAGGATGAGAGATTAAAAAGATGACAAGTGCCCTCTTGTAAAGATTTTGCAATCAGATTAACCCCAGAGAGTTATTGGGTGAGAATTTCGAGAGCAGTGAAGTATACAGAGATGCTTTATATTTATTTGTTGAGATAAGGACTACAGAAAATCAACTCTTTGAGATTGTTTTAATGGTGGGAATCGCTTTAGTTGATGCCCAGAAGAAACAACTGAAGGTTGTTTTCGACAAGTCTATGACCACCATTAAATGGATGACTGCTGGAGTTAAGGAAAAGAAACCAAGGGAGAGAATACTTGGGAAGAATTTTGTATTTTTAGTTGAGAATTGTCATTAAAGAGTGCATCCCTGGCCTAAGTAACCAGATTCCAGAATGCCACAAAGAAATCAGCATTCCATAGACAAATGGAGATACACCTGTGATATGACAAGCTCAAGATAACATCAAAATATCTTGAGAGAGAAGGAAGAATTAAGTAGATTAAGATGAAAGTGGAAGAAGAATTAAATAGATTAAAAAAACAGCCTCTTGAAACCCGCTATGTGTAGATAGTAAATCACATGGCAGCTGTCAGCTTGTCTGAAGCTCCTTTGAAGATTGAGTGAGTTGAAAATGAGAAGCAGAAAAAGGATGCTAATGAGATCAGGCATATGGCGATTGTTTGAATTGGGAATTCTTGGTTTTGAGAGGTGGTGGAATTCACCAAGCAATTTGTATATAGCCCCCTAGGAATAGAATGGAGTTACAGGCTTTGCAATCTGGAGATGGTGGTCTTCCTGCTACAACACATATCACAAATTACAAAGTGGTGCTGTTGAATATCCCTTGTTTTCATCAGCCTTTCCACTTCTTAAAATGTGGAGGACAATAGTGTTTAATGTGACCTTCCTAATAATGAAGGCCAAGTGTAAAGTTTACATGCACAGTGATGAAAACACACTTATACTAGGGTGGAGATGGGTGAATCGGTATTAAGACACACTATTACTTAAAAGTTAAAATTTAACAACCACAATAATAGCAAACACATAGGATCCATATAATTAAGAACACAAGGTTTACGTGGAAACCCTTTCGGGGAAAAACCATGGAGAACGATTGCTTGGATCTATTGTCTGAATTCAGTGTAATGTACCCAAATTGGGAAACCCTAATTTGTACCCTATTTTCTTAAATTGCAAGGGACTTCTTTCTATCTAATCTATTAATTTGCTACTATTCTTTGTGTTAATGATTATTGAACTGGTTTCCAGTCCGATTTAACTGCTTGAGGGTCAACAAATGGTTATGGCAAGTGTTGGGTGAATCGACCACTAAGTTTGATGATCAATTCAATTGATTAATTATTCCTTAAGAAAGAGGTGATGATGTCTTATAACATGAAGCTTCAACTGATGGATGTAAATGAATATATGTAAAACATTTTATTCTATATCTCCAAATTGTTAATATTCTGATAATGACACTTTGGATTGCTGAGCTGATAACTGATGTAGAAGTTCTGATTTAGTTTTGATTCTATATGAATCTGATTGTAAATATAGTCTGCAAGATGTAATAATCAATGCTTCTGATCCTTATAAATCTGACTTTTATGATGATCCAATTACTTTGCCCTTGCTCGCTGTTAGTTCTGGATCATCTTATGACCTTCTTCCAATCAGATGATTGTTATTACTGGTCTTATTACTTCTTCTGCTGATATCTCTGCTAAATGTATGTTTGCTATCTTTCCCTTTCTTTTCAACTATTTGGTGATTGATAATTCTTCCTTCATTCCAGTCGATGCCTTTTTTTAGATTCCCCCTTTTTCTATTCTCGTCGATGCCTCCTTATAGTTTTCATTTGCAACGGTCACATCCTTTCATCAATGATGAGACACCATCTTCTCAGTATCTCTCTTCATAACACTGTTTAGCAATTACTTATCTATAGATTGTGCCTCTTGATAATTGCCGTCAATAGCAATATTATTTGCTATTGTTTATGAAACAGATATTTATCTGACTAATTGGGTGTAAGCTAATCTCATACACTATCTTCAACCATTAATTAATCTTTATTTGACGCTAACCCTATTACTCCTCCAATCTCCTCTAACGTCTTTCTTTGTGTTAGCGGCACTCATGATACCTATGAATGGCTTAAATGGGAGTTTGTAACCCCTACGTGGACTGTCCTTGCTGAGGCGGCTCTTATGTTTGAATGTTTCCTTATTCCCTTGTTTGATCAGCACCACCCTAGCATATCCATTAATTCTCTTAAACAGGCCATATACAGGTCTTGTCGACATTAGAGTGTGTATTTGCCACCTCCATGATAATTTATGCCGTCATTTCTGACCTATTTATAATGTATTGTTTATTTAATATTTATTTAGTATTTTAATTTTATTATTAATTATTATTATATTAATATATAAATATAGTAATAAAATATTATTTTATTATATCATTATTTTTATAATTTTTTTTAATATTTATTATTAAATCTTATTCTAGAAATGGGTATGATGTAATTAGGGTTTTCGAACGGGGGATATGACATTCAGCAACAATAATAATAACATGATCTTACAATATTTGCAGGCACCAACCCACTGAGGACACCAATTCCCGTTTATAGAATTTGTAGGCACCAACCTATTGGAGACACCAATCCCCACAACTGAGCACCAACTCAGCAAGAGACATCAACCTCTTCTGCAAACTTTCACCATGATGTTACTTTTTCAACAAATGATGAACACATTATTCTGCACTCCACAATTCATGAAATCTGTTCTGTATTAAATCTTCTTTGCAATAAATCTGCTCTGCTCTGTATTCAAATGATAAATCATTTTGCCACACACAACACTTACGTACATGCTTCACCTTTTTATACCTGTTTGAGTGCCAAAATTAATTACATAAAACACATAGGTCGGCCCTACAAAATTAAATCATAATATTAAAATTTCATGAGTCGAACTCCAATTACGCCTCTTTCAAAATAATAAAATTCCCTAAGTTGGTCTCCAATCACACCTCTTTTAAAGTAATAAAATTGTCCAAGTTGACCTCCAATTAAAGCTATCATCATGCTCTCCACTGAGTACCCGGTACTTATCATAAGTTGAAGTAACCTATTTTATGATAAGTTGAAGTAACCTATTTTATTGTTTTTCATTCAAGAAAAGTGGAAATGATCTGAAAGTGATGCTTTTTTTTTGCAGTCTTGTTTTTGGCATCAAAGGCATTTCGTGAAAATTTCAAGAAAGCTGTTACAAGCTAGAAAGGAATTTATTTCAATCATGTGCTGAAAGTTGCTGTCATTTGAATGAATCTTTCATCAGGAGTCCAGACAGTTCTTCACTTTTTCATAGTTCTGCAAATGTTAGGGTGCTGAAGTTGTTTAAGTGTTTTCATTTTATTACGGGAGTGATGGAAATTTGGTGGAAATAGTCATTATGATCATATTTTATTATAAAGCCAACACAGTGACTCTAACTCGTAAACTTATGTACTCTCAAAGTGGATCACAAAATATTGCTGAAGCCAATATTATTCGAATGTTCAACTTCTTACATTATTGATGGGATATATCTGCAGGTGAAATTTTCTCAAGTGTCAGTATTTCTATGGTCACACACATTCACCCTTCTATAAATTTATTTTCCTGTTAGTATAGTGTTGAGCGTTTCTGTGATGCTGAGAAACCACATGTAACTTTTAGTTTTATCACAATTTTGTGCTCTTGGTATTGTATATGCGAGTCTGTCCTATAAATTTTTTTATACACTGGCTTGGACTAAGGGATTGGTTAAAGAACATCTGATTCGTTTATGTTGAGATCCTTGTTTTGGGATTTGTATTTTGATTTTCTCACATCTTCTAAATCATCTCAATTTTCTGGCTTGAAAAAAATTTCACTTTAGTTTAGCTTTTGCCACATTGAGAAAAAGGAATTCTGTGGCTGCCGCTGTACATACACAAGATGCCTAAGGTAAATAATTATGCACTAGACATTAAGTACTATAAATAGATGTAGCATAAATAAATGCTATGTCATCCAAGAATTGTCAAATACTTGTTTTCAAAAAGAGTAGCTGAGCAGAGCTTTTCCTTAGTGCAGTGAACCTCAATCATGTAGTGAATACCCAGTTTTCTAATATATGAACAAAAAGTATGAAAGAGTATTAAATTTACGATAATTTGGCGTATCCCGCCATATTACACAGATACAACAGAATTGAAATCATTTGTTTTACATGAATTTTAATAGAATTGAGGTCGGTAGGGAAGAGTGAAAACCCATGTTTTACTCATAATTTCTCTATAATTAAATAACCTATAAAATATCTGTAGTAAAATAACTTATAAAATATTTGTAGTAAAATTTTATTCATTTTGTTGTTTCATGTAAAGTTACAACAAGTTTCAGGTTGGGGGGATGGGTTTCAGGGACGGATTTTTAAATTTTTTTGACCATTTTTGGGGACAGTAGAGAGGACGGCTGTATAATAATAGGGAAAATGTAAAATATATAAGGAAATTTCAAATATTCACATGATAACATTGATAAATCTAAAATCATTCATCATATACATTATACATAGCAATTGAGTTGAATTGAGATTAAAATGAGAGTTGAAATTTATAAATTCATATATATAATATAAGTTTATAACTTAAAAGTTAATATTTAATTGATTTTACATACAAGAAGCTGTTTGTTTCCAAACACAAAGGTAAATATAGTGATGCAGTATAGCTCAACAAATTTTTATTAACTGATTTGATAGGTGTTAATGGACTTATGTTTAAAATTAATAAGTATATGCACTATAAACAAAACTGATCAGAATCTATAGTCTCGAGTTACCTGCTAGCTTATATTAAATAAACAAAAAAACTCAATTGGCAACAGGAATTCCAACACTCTTAAATTGCATTCAAATCTATGTTACCCCGAGTTTCCGGGACGGGGGGACGGGGAAACGGGTTTCCGGGACGTTTTTTTTTTTGCCAGAGCTGGGGACGGCAGGGGGACGTCTGAGACATCCCTAGCTGTCCTGGGGGTGGTCAACTGTTCCCCTTCTCCTTCAACCCCGTCCTCCATTTCCGCTCTTGTTTCTGGTTTTTGCAGGGTTTTGGGGATGGCATGGGGATGGTCTGCAAGGCGTTTCCATTTCTGGGACGCCTAGTTTTCCTCAGGAAATGCATCCTTGTGTAATATTGGTTTCACGATCTCCCATAACTTGGCATTGTTATTACAAGAATATGGTTATATGGAAAAATATGATTAGTGGGTCCCTTGTTTATTAAATGATTCATGCCTAACTACTAAACTGTTTTGGCAATGTAGGATTGAATTCTTACATCAAGCTCTATTGTGCACTCTCCTTAAAGCCCTTTCCCCAACCAAGTCTCCTCTACTCCAATCCTCTCCTGGAATTCTCCTTGTCACTTTGGGCTGACATTTTATCGCTAGATTATAGGAGGCAATAACATCCTCTTGAAGCCTTGACTTGGGGCATGAAACAACTCACAAATTGTGAGTGTCTCCTAGAAAAGGAGAAGTAAATAAGATAGTTTATCTCCCAGATTTGAAGCACTGTTTTTCAAACCAAACATCCTCTTTCTGAAAGAAAATGTCTTCTACCTTAAAAAGGAATTTCCCACAAAACTCCTCCACAGAGATGGACTAAACAATGTGGTTGCTGAAAGAGCATACGCTGATTTGTGATTCATGGGAGCTTTCCTATGGCCAAAAAGACTACATATTGGATCCAAGAAATCTTGGAACCCATGGGATGTATATGTCCTCTAATGAATCCCTAAGGATTCTTTCTTGCGGTCTTGATTGCATTTTCCAAGGGGGTCTGTGGCTTATTTATAGTCAGGTCTGGTCACGAAGCACTGGATGTGGTGTTCGATTTTTTGCTGAAGCATAGTCTCTATTGGGGTAAGACTCCCTCACCTACCTAGTAAATTTTGGCGAGCATCTGAAGTAGCGAAAATGGGAATGCTATGGGAGAGTATTGACATACATATAGTACTTGAAAAACTAGTTAAGAAAAGATTTATAAGGATTACATTTGAAATGCAACTTTGGAAAATTAGTAAAATAGTAAAATTGCAAATACTAAATACTAAGATATTAATTGTATGTGTCAACTATGAAATATTTCAAATATGACTGCTGACTTGACTGATATTTTATGGACAGTGATTATGCCATTCACCACTCTTTATATGAAACCCTTATACATTGAAATTAACCATATATGAAAATGGAATTGGATAATGAGTTGTTGGATTAATATGACAGTAGCAATAAACATGGAAACACCAACACATAAACCCAGTTGTGATTTTTATTTAGGGTAGCCAGTGTAATCAACAATAATGTTTGTAA
Organism: Thuja plicata; assembly: GCA_018584345.1. Classification (NCBI taxonomy): domain Eukaryota; kingdom Viridiplantae; phylum Streptophyta; class Pinopsida; order Cupressales; family Cupressaceae; genus Thuja; species Thuja plicata. Next base: position 713,651 of record MU224286.1, on the reverse strand, counting down.
TAGTAGCTACAAACCCTCATAAATTGCCCATATGAGGTTTGCAAATGCTCTGAAAATGTCCTTCAATCAGCCACACACACACTATAGGAACCCCTGCTCAATCTGATTTGTTTCTTCAAGTTTGGATGTTTGACATTTCATCAAATAGTTGGCACACAACTCACTATTATCTGATTTTTTTGATTATTGTTTATGTTTTCGGGTCTATCTATTGCCAAATCAAATAGAAATGCAAAGAATATTGTAAGCAACGATTGCACTAAACTTTGACAAGACAAACTCAAAGAAATGATATTGCATTAGGTATAAATCCGAATTGAATACACTTATTATTAGGTCTGATACAATGATATCAGATTGTAACATCAAATCAAAAATGCATTACATTGACAATTACAAAGTTTGATTCGATTCCTCACATACCCGATTTGCTTGCTTGCTTGTATGTATTCTAAATGACACCCAATGCAACTTGATGCGGAAGGGAATGACCTGCAACTCTATTGTTTAAAGATAAAGCAATTCTTATCCAAATTGAAAGTGATGGCAACCTCTACAAACCCGTAGCACCTATAAATGATCCCCTCCAATGTAGTTGCCTAGGTCATAAGTGGAAGCAATGAATGTTGTTATAAAACTGCTATGATGCCAAATGGACCACCAAACCCTTGCCATGAACCTGATTAAATCTAATCCCCAAATTGCAATTATTCCTCAAACCCTAGCCATCCCAAATAAAGGAAAATTCATATAAAATCATCAACTCAAAAAGTCTAAAACCACCTACAAATAAATGATATTTCCAACTCCTCAATGCCAAATACCTGTAATAAGCTCAATATGAATTCTGGAATGAATCCACCTAATAAGCTGAATGGATTTTTGTCCTTAGATTTCTTGTAAATGAAAGCCAAAGCTCTCAAGCTTCTTAGAGAGAACTCAAACAAAACCAAGTATCTCAAATGACTTCCTCAAATCGCCTTTTATAATCTTCTCATGAAGTTTCCAAAAATTCTTTTTAAAATTTTCACTTTTTTATAATTTAATATTTAACTTGCATATGATAAATAATAATATAGTGAGTCCTTCATATAATTTTTGATATTAATATAAAGTCACTTTAATATCCTTATAACTCCATGAGTTAGCAACTCGTTTGGCATAATAATTAAATACTTTATGACATTCATATATTAAATGCACACCTGACCCCTTATATCCCTTTCAATAATAAAGATATTTAATTAAATTAAAGTCAATATTAGATTTGATTTCAGTTAATTAAATTAAATCATTAAACTCCATTAAATAGCAAATATCAAACCAACAACTAATCCTACCAACATTTTGGATATAACTGTGATGTCCTCTGACCATCTAGACCATAAATAGTATGGACCCAAATGTCCAAGTGACATACTAAAAATAGTATGTATAAATGGAGCCTAAAAGACCCCTAGAAGGCAAATCACAAATAAATTGACGCACTAAGATGGAGAGTATTGAAATAGATGCCTAAATGGTCAGTTGAATAACCTTGAATCAACCTCAAAGGCCCCCCTAATCACCACATTAGTCTATGGGGATTAGTAATAATATGCTAACCTCTGAAAATAATTGATGCTTAGGAAGACAAAAAAATGGGGACATTGCAGTCCGCCCTTCCCAAAGATTGCTTGCCCTTAAGAAATCTGCATCAGCATACCAAACCAAATGCCATCTACCCCTGTATGCTGATCTAGATGCTAGGATCCCATATCAACCTCAGAAACATTGCTCCACCAATATGTTGCGCTACTCTGATATATTCAACACCATACTTGGAGTTATGAAACAACTCTTTATGATCTGTAAGAAGCAATGCACCGATCATGTCAGTACCCAGATCCCAAACCAATCTATCCATCCAGATATAGGAATAGAAATATATATTGGGCCACTAGATGCGGTTGTTGTAGCTTAGGCCTGCAATAAGAATAATGTTGATGGTGTCACCATACCTATGCATAGCAAAGATATCCATCTCATGTGCAATATCCAACATGTAGACATGTCTCTTCACACTCCCATGCAACTCAATAAAGTGCAATGGAAACCTATGTAGGAAAACCACTAACCAATGAAGAATCTATGAAGACTAAATCACCAATCAATAAATAAATTGTTGCCATATCATATGAAATTAGTGGCGAATCCAGATTGCAAACGCCTTCCTTGCCCAGTGAAGACATCTCTTGAATGACAAATTTTCGTCCTCTTTCTAGCCATCCTCCATTCAACTTTTGGGACTGCTTTATATCAATTGCTCCAAAATGCAAAACATCAGTCCTATCACAAGACACAATCAAAATTATTATACCCCATGCTTGCATCTTTTTACAAACAATAGTAGAATCTATACCACTCATTTCTCCATGTTTGAAGGTTGCAATATCACGAAAAAGATGAGGTATATCAGGACTGTCGATTATTAGAAAATTGGGACTGATTTCTTCATTTTTATCCATGTCTTTGAAATCTTTGATGTCAAAGCAAGCAAACATACTTTTAGTTGTCCCATCCTTTGTCTCATTCTTTAGTGCCTTAAGCACAATATGTTTACCCATGTGAGTAAACTCCAACTCCATTTTGTTGAAGTCTCGCGCAATACACAACTCTTTGTCTTCTAACAATTCCTTTTAATACGAAAGGATGATATCTAGGAACACCGGAAATGAAAGCAGTTATACCATGTGTTTTGTCATCATGTTAATCATTCTCAAGCTCCAAATGTGGCTCTTCTACCTTCATGCCTTCATCAAAGGACCTTTCAAGTCCTTCCTTCGTGTCTCCACTTTTTGCCATCTTCATATTGCATTGTTTTTCATTGGGTGTGGCTGACATAAAAGCCTAAAATTTTGATGTGTATAATGAAGGGTGAGCTATGCCCAACTCCTCATCAAGCTTACCTACGTCATCTCCTTTTCTTCTCAAGGCATCAAAGTAATCTCTTTTTCTTCTCAAGGCATCAAAGTATATCTCACCAAGTGTGAGGAGATGATTTCTATTCGTAAGTAAGTCTAGGTAGTTTGATTTTAATCATACCAAGGCGTCCTTGAGCTTATGTAAGTCGGCAAGAGATGGACCTCCCTCAAAACCATCATGATTCGCTAAAGCCTTCTAACACAAACCCGCCATCATCTTATGAACATGATCAAAATGGTTTAGAGCTACCATGACCATACCTTCATTTACCCTTAGTTGACCTTCCAAAGGATGTAACTTATGAGAGTTAACTCCTCCATGCAACATTTCTGATTTGTCTTCATAATCATGCACCTCCAAATTATGTGAGCTAACATGTGTATGAGAAAGATCCGAATCATATGATGAAGTGATTGATTGTTCTTGAAGAACTTGATTATCTTCTATGCCAACTTCTCTGCACACTTGCTGGTTTGGAAGTAGGACATTGTTAGTTCCAAATACAAAAAAAAACATCGTCATCATCATTTTCATTCATTTCCTTATTCGACTCGCTATGTTTAGTCTCCATAAAATAATTGTTCATGAGCGAATTGCTGCTACATGATTCATCAGCCCTTTTAGTAGAGTTATAAATGTCCTCACATGTCTCATCATCTTTATTGGGTTGGTCTGATTGCACGGTTAAAGTTGTTATGACATCATGTTGGTGGGATTCTTTGTCATAAGAAGATGCATGTTCTTCATTAGGATTATCCTGTAATTCAATCCTGGAATTCTAACTTATTCCCATCTTGTATTAGATCATCTTCTATAGGAACAATATTAGCAATTTCACAACAAGTCTCAATGTATTCTTCATCAAGAAATGGAGGAACATAATTATGTTCACACCAAGATTCATCGAGAGAACTCATCTCTTTACAAGATTTATCTATATCGATCTCAAGATCACGAACAAAAAGCCTAGAGTACTTCTCACGAATAAAAAGCTTAGAGTACTTCTCACTTTAGGCAGTTTGTTCTTCATTCTCTTTCCTAGCTGTCCCATCTTCTTTGGCTAACGTATCTTCCTCACTAACCCCACAATTGTGATCAGATGTCCACATCTTCTGACATGTGAAACAAATCCGCTCTCTCCTCATCTAATTCTTTCTCTTTTTGGGATACCATGTAACCTGTGAGTTTAGTTTCTCTTCATTTGCTGCCTCCCTTTCAGTCTTTCCTTCCATGTTCGGTTTGGAATTTTGTTCACCTGTAGGCTGATTAATGAATGCTAAAAACTCCTCATATATATCTCTGCAAACTTCTTGTGCAAATAGATCATGAGCTATCACGTGGTATTGTTGCTTTGCCAAATCAATCTTTGTAGTGTAGTCTTGCATGTGAGTCCATAAAATCAATGAAAGGTAGATCTCTCTCAAAATATTTAGGGAGAGCATCATATTCCTCAAACATGTAAGTATTTCTTCCCTTTTATCTTATTGTGTTGAACTCTTACTAGTAGATGTGGATGAGTTGCTAGAATTCCTAGATTGTCGTGAAAGAGATTCTTCATAACGCTGCAAATTGTGAGCTAACCTTCGTTGTGCTTGAGTAAGATCCTTCATGATCTTTTCCATACTAGGCATCTTTCCCATAATAGTCCAACTTGTTGTCCACATATACAATACACTGATTTTACCCAACAAGATGACAAAATCCAAGCTTTGATACCACTGTAAGAAACCCTGCTCAATCTGATCTATTTTCTTCAAGTTTGGATGTTTGACATTTCATCAAACACTTGGCACCCAACTCACTATTATCTGATTTTTTGTTTTTTGTTTATGTTTGGGGTCTATGTCTATTGCCAAATCAAATAGAAATGCAAAGAATATGATAAACAATGATTGCACTAAACTTTGACAAGATAAACTAAAAGAAATGATATTGCATTAGACATAAATCAAAATTGAATACACTTATTATCAAGTCTGATACAATTATATCAGACTGTAATATCATATGGAAAATGCATTACATTGACACTTAGAAAGTTTGATTCGGTTCCTCACATACCTGATTTGCTTGCTTGTCTGTATGTATTCTAAATGACACCTAATGCAACTTGGTGTGGAAGGGAATGGCCTGCAACTCTGCTAATGGAATATGAAGCAATTCTGATTCAAATTAAAAGTGATGACAACCTCTACAACCCATTAGCACCTATAAATAATCTCCCCCAATGAAGCCAGCTAGGGCATAAGTGGAAGCAATAAATCCCTATGCTGTTATAAAAATGATATGATGCCAAATGGGCCACCAAACCCTTGCCACTAGAATATGATATAAACTGGATGAAATCTGATCCCCAAACTACAATTATTCCTCGACCCCTAGTTGTCCCAACTAAAGGAAAATTCATATAAAATCATTAACAACTCCAAAAACCCTGAAACCACCTACAAATAAATGATATTTCCAGCTCCTTCTCCTTGCCAAATACTTGTAATAAGCTCAATGTGAATTTTTGAATGAATCCACCTAATAAGCTGAATGAGTTTTCGTCCACAAAACCAAGAATCTCCAAGGGTTTATATCCTCAGATTTCTTGTAAATGAAAGTCAAAGTTCTCAAGCTTCTTAGTGAGAAATCGTATAAAACCAAGTATATCAATTGACTTCCTCAAATTCCCTTTATAATCATCTGATGAAGCTTCTCGAGAAACCCTATTTAAAATTCCCACTTTTTTATAATTTAATATTTAACTTGCATATGAGAAGAAATAATAAAAGTGAGCCCTTCATATAATTTATTTATTAATATAAAGTCACTTTAATATCCTTGTAATTCCATAAGTTGGCACCCCATTTGACATAATAATTAAATATTTAATGACATTCATATATTAAATGCACACTTGACCCCTTATATCCCCTTTAACCATAAAGATATTTAATTTAATTAATTATATTAAAGTCAATGCTAGATTAACTTTAATTGATTAAATTAAATCATTAAACTTCATTAAATGCCAAGTATCAAACCAACAACTAATCCTGCCAACTTTTCAGACATAACTCTGGTGCCCTTTGACCATCTAGATGACTTACCATAAATAGTATGTGTGGACCTAAATGTCCAAGTGACTTACTAAAAATAGTAAGTGTGTATAAATGGAGCCCGAAAGACCTCTGGAAGGCAAACCACAAATAAACCAATGCACTAAGACGAGGAGTACTAAAATAGATGACCAAATGGTCAGATGAATAACCCCAAATCACCCTCAAAAGGCCCCCTAATCACCATATTAGCCTATGGTGACCACTAATAATAGGCTAACCTCTAAAAATAAGTGATGCTTAGGAAGGCAAGAAAATGGGGACATTAGAGACACACACACACACACACACACACACACACACACACACACACACACACACACACACACGCATGATTTATTTACAAATGTTAAAAAAGAAATTAAAAAAAAAAAAACAATTGTGAGACTTCTTGGGATAGGGGACTTCTAGATGTACTCGAGACACTCGAGGGATGCTTGGATGTCCCCAAGACGTCCTGGAGACACTTGGTCATCTCCACCGTCTCCAAACATCTTGGTGGCGGTGGCGGGATGATGGGGATGCTCCGTCCGCGTCCCTGTCCTTGTCCTTTGTCCCTATCCTTGGAGGCAAATAGGTGTCAAGGTCAAGGAAATGTTTTTTCAAAAGCTTGATAGACAATTGTTGTCCTATATTTAGCTTGTTTCTTCTAAACAAATTAGCACCCAAATTCATGATGCTACCCTCTTAGATTATTGCTTGATCATGCCCAACTAACATAACCAATCCAGAGGAAATATTCAACCTTCATATTTTAGGATATGTGGTTTACGTGTACCAAGTTAAAGAAACCTAGAGGAAAATTTTCAGATATTACGAATATATAGTTCCATGTATGATAGGAGAGTTCCTATAACAACTCCCTAACATAGATTAGTTGTTTTTAACAACTCACAATACAAACAAATGAATCTCAACAACACCCCCCTCCTCCCTCTACCATCATTTTTCAAATGGCTATAGGTGGACTAACAATACTTGATGACCATGCTTAGTAGTTCATAAAAAAACATAAAGTATGAGTAGGGACATACACAAGCAATAGTGGAACTAGCCTTACTATGCTCACTAAAATTTCATCCAAGGATAGGAACAAACACTTCTACCCATGGAACCAAGATATCGACTAACACATCTATCCAAGGCCATACAACAAGTTTGGATAGGGAAAAACACTTCTATCCAACATCAAACTTATGTATAGGGGCACACTTTTGCTGATGACACTTATGACTTGGGACACACATCCAACCATAATTACTCAACAATATGATTGAGGACAAACACAACTAACATTGTCACTCAACATCCTCTAAAATTGAAAAGGTCTAGCGCGGTGAAACCGCGCTCTGCATCGCTGTGCATTGCGGCGACCTCTTCTGCTGCGACCTCCCCTGCCAAGAGTCCTACAGTGGTAGCCCTTTTCGCTTGCCCTACTGTGGCTGCCTCTCCTGCATGCGTTGACACCCAGGCGCCATCTTTTGCGGGAGCTCTTCGCCCTGCCCCTTCTGTGGTTGTTGAGGCGTCTGTGCCTGAGGTGGTGGAGGCTAGGGTTTTACTGGCAGGCTCTCCTTTTGTTCGTGCTTCTAGCTCCTCTCCTATGGCCTCAAATGGCCCAGGGAGTCTTTTGCAAAGATTGTATTCAAGCCTTCTGGGGACGGGAAAGTATCTAGGGTAACACCGGTTTCTGTGTGTGGTTCTCTATCGGTTAGGATTTCTTCTGAGGCTGAAGGGGATTTGGAGAACAACACTGAGATTTTTAAATCTCATGGTCTGATTTGCCGATTTCAGGGATTCTGGCCCACCCCCCCTATTGCATGAATGGATTACTCGCAAGTGGGAACCATTGATTTCAGGTACTATTCATATCTTTCCTCTGGCTAAGGGATTTTTCATTGCTAAGTTTGATATAGCCAAGGATAGATCCAAGATCCTGTGTGACCACTTTTTTTGCTGGGAGGATGACAAATTTATGCTTATGGCAAAACCTTGGCACCCAGATTTTAATCCTTCAACATAAGTCTTTAGCAAGGTCCCTATATGGGTTAGACTCCCTAACCTCCCTCTTCATCTTTGGCACGACTCTGTCCTTGAGGAAGCGAGCGAGGCTTTGGGGGACTTTTTGATGCTGGCTCACGATTCCTACAACATTTACTATTCTACTGTTGCTCGCATTTTAGTTGATCTTGACTCTTCGCAGGGACTTCCAGCTGAAATCAAAATTGAATAAAATTTAGGATCATGGATCCAACAACTTGACTATGAGGGTATTCCTTTTAGATGTCGTAAATGCTTTAAAACTGGTCACATATTTGCTCAATGTGGCTTGGAATTTAAAAAAAAGAAATCATCTCCTACTTGGTGGAAGGGCACTTCTACAAAAGATTACCCAGTTAGGAAAAGTTTATCTATTCCTGGGATGAAGGATAATCCCGTTCAGCCTCCTGCTAGGCCTTTGGAGGCTGCTGGCATGGTTTCTGATTCTGCTGGTGTTGTTTTTGCGGGTGTTGATTATGCTCTTTCTCCGCTGGTGGATCTGTGCGTGCTGGGGTTGATCCTACTCATTCTTTACTGGTGGCTGATGGGTCTTTGGTCGTTGGTTCGACTGATTCAGTTGGTGTTTTGGTTTCTGATCGCTCTGGTTCGGATGAGACTACTCCTACTCGATTGTGGGTCGGGGCTAATGCTGGCCATGGGTTGGAAGTGTTGCTGGATGATTCTTTTCCTTTGCTGGGTGCTGGTGTGAGCTAACAGGATGAGGCTGCTAGAAAGGAAGATGGTTGGGTTACTGTTAAAGGCAAACATTTTAAAAGGTCCTCTTCCTCTTTTTATATGACCCTTCGGTCCCATATGAAGAGTACGAAAGGATAGTTCTCTCTCTTCTCGCAATTGTACCCCTCTGCTCTATCTTTTGTTGCGTCTTGGGAGTTGTTTCTTTTGAGTTTTTCGGTGTGTGTGTTTTTTTAGGCCTTCTGTTTAGGTAGATCTGTTGGGTTTTGGGAACTTCTATTGCTTTATCTTAAGTTCCTTTTGTGTACAGGGTTTCGGGGCCCCTTCAAAACCTGCTGTTAGCTTAGTCAAAAACATTTTCACTCAACAAATTTGATTTGGGACATACACATCCAATCACAAATAGAAACTCTTGATTTTATTTAGAAAATGTATTCCTCCTCGCTCTTGTGTGGAGTGTCTTCAATAGCTACTTCAAAAAATATTCTACATCATTGCGTGCAACCATTACCTTATTTGTATTTAGGTTGCCATGAAGGAGATCTTTGGCACACCAAATACAATTCATTATAATGTGCCCTATTCTCGTGCAATAGTAACACAATTCTATCCTTACAGAACAGATTTCCTTTCCAGTAGAAGAATTGGATTTAGAGGAATGGTTAACCTTGTTTTTGACAAGCCTTGCGATTTCCTCTATAGTTGAATCATTTTTCTTGGTTCCTTTATCAATCAAGGTAGAGCTTATAACTGAGTAACATGTATTTTGTTCAATGTGAACATATTTTATCACTGTTCATAGACATGCTATTTAACAAAATAGCTTTAGCATCATCATCTATTTTGGCTTTTATCTTAACTAGTTGATTCATAAGAGAACAAAAAATATTGATTTATTGTATAATATTGTCACCCTCCATTTTTTTTGTCCAAATAATTTTGTTGTTTAGGCCCATCTTTGCACTTGATGTTTGTGATCCAAATAAGGCTTTGAGATCATCCCATACTTACTTTGAGGTCTTTGATAAGTCAATGTGGTGGAGGTATGCATCTTAAATTTCAAGACTGATCAAAGCTATTGTTTTCTAATCATTTATAGCCCATTTTATAGTTTCATCAACATTAATTGGCTGTGATGTAGCTCAACTCACTACATCCCATAGATCCTTTCTAATAAGGATCAATTGCAACTTGACTTGCTATACATGAAAATCTTTACTTTCAAAAATTTCAATCAATATATTGTTTTTCTCCATATTAAAAATACTTAATAATAAATCTATTTCTATTAATAATGCACCTTGAAATGATCAACACTTTACACATATAAATAAACTAAAATGACTCTCTAATATAACAATCTAGATACATGTTAAAAAAGTAGTGAAGAACTAAACTCTTTAGACATTTAGAGACTACTATATAATACTACCTAAGGTAAATCAACCCAAAGAGTAAATAATTAATAATAACAATAATGCAAGCCCAAATGTCAAAAGACCTCGTTGCCTCATTTTGCCTTCGACTCATAGCAATATCTTATTGCATCATAGTCAAAGAACTAAGGTCAAAATCTTTCAAACTCTGCAACTCACCTCGCCTTTTGAGCAATATATCACCAATGGGATTGAGGCTGTGAATGACGAGAAGAGGGTAGGAGTTCCTAATTACAAAGGATATTTGCCAAGTCTATGTAATCAATATTTGGGATGACTGAAGTTATAACCACATTTAAACAAATGATAAAGATCATGGCTGCACACGAGAAATTGATCCTTTGTAGGAGGCAATGAACTCTCATTTGGTGCTGGTTAGAAATCAACAGATGCAAATGTGAGGTAGGCTTTGGACCACCACATAAATGCTTTCAGATGCTGACATTAAATTGTGGAAACGGGCAAATGGAAATGGAGCTCTCAAATCTCATTCTCCCTAGATGCAAAATCCATCTATCACCTGCAAATCATAACTTGCTTGAAACTGTGAAACCAAATGCCCTTAATGATTTTTGCACGGTGTAGTGTTCTTGCAACCTAGCTGTGCACTAATTTTGGTAGTGTATACAATCTAGAAAGTAATATGTAAAAAAATTAAAAAACACGTCACAACCCACATGAAAGGAGGCTTCTCCATGGCCTTGGAGTGTGAGGAAATAACTTTTTAGCATCTTTTAAGAGAGTTTTATGAAGGGGGTTTAAGTTCTATTCTTCAGAAGAGGAAGGTTCATTGAATAAAATTTTGTTTGGCTATTATTTTGAATCTTCTTTTTCAAAATAGGAGCTCCTATTTTTTAGGGTGCATATTTAAGTGGGCCCACTAACTTGGAATGTTTTTTGCCACTTGTCAAACATTTGATTTCACATTAAAAGTTTAAGCACGGAAATTTAGGGAAGTTGGGAGTCTTGTAGATTTTTCTTCTAATACTTTAAATAAAGAAATATGTATTCATAATAGATTTTTGTATTTAATTTTTCAATGGACAAGAAACTTAATTTTCTCTATAAATTTTATTTTGGCAAGAATTTAAATTTTTAGAAACAATTTTCCTAAGCTCGTGGAGCGAATTCTAGCCCCACCATTTTTTTCATGGGACCTCTTCTTTCTTGAAAATAGAAGCTTAAGCCCTCCATGGAACCCCACCCTTAGAAGATTTTACTCCACCTTTGCTTATATTTGTTTGGACCTAAAGGCAATAAGGTGCTGCGTGGCTTGCTAATGTGGTTGTCTTGTGTGAATAGGAAACAAAAAAATGACATCTAATTGACAAGCAACCTAATAACTATGACACAATATGAGAACAATATTTACATGACTATTATTGATGCCATCACGGAAAGAATATTGGATAGGTTGGCTCAGATACCATGAAAGGATTCCTGAGGAAATTTTATACACAAAATATTCTATATCTTCCTCCGTTGAAGATGATATTATAGATTTATAGAAGTTACATCTTCTGTATTATAGGATAGGAGAGTTGCTATAACAACTCTCTAACATAGAAGAGTTGTTTTTTCAACTCATAATACACACAAGTAAAAGGCGAAGGTTATACATGGTGGAAGGAGTATGTTGTCTTTGTTAAGACAACATGTACATGTTCCATGAAAGAAGGATATATGTTAAAGATGATGATATATGTTCCATGAAAGAAGGATATATGTTAAAGAGGATGATATATGTTTAAAGATGTATCCAATTCTGGAATGACAAGTGAAGCAAACCAAATCAACTCTTTCCAATCTCCAGTAGCAACTAAAGGAAGCTGATTTCTTGGAAGCTATGTAAAAATAAGAGAAAGTTCTTATCCACAAACTTGCTATACCATTAAAGAGAAGAATATTATTAGAAACAGCGTGAAGTAAAAAAAGCATTCTCATTGCCAGATCTAATACCTCTTGATTCAACATATCTGCTCTAAACAAACAATCATTGCCTAATATTAAGGATTCTAATCCTTTGGGAAGGAGATGCCAGATTACACAACACGAACACATTACTTCAAAGGATTTTGATATATGCAATAGTAGTTTCTTGATTAAGACGCTAAAGGTGATGGGATTCAACAGAGAAGAAATAAAATGAATCATTCGCTGCATCCCCTCTATTGCTCTCAGCATTTCAATCTGATACACATGGGCCCTTCTTTTACCTAAAGAGGCCCGAGGCAGGGGATTATTTTGGTCTCTATTTCTTCATCCTTATGACTGAAACAGCGAAACCTTTCTCAGCCATAAAAATCATGGTCTACTTACTACTGAAAGAGGGGCAAAGATTCACGAGCTATCAATTTGTAGATGGTACAAATAAGTTCTCCATGAATTAATCACATCAAAGCTCTTCTTGATAAATAATAAAAATGTGCTTATTGACAGCCAAAAAAACAATAAGGCGAGCTCTTGTATAGTTATCTTCAATACAAGTTTAACCACCACCTTATAATCCTTGATTTCCAAGAGAGCATGCTCCCACAACAACACATTGGATTCCACATACACAATGAAAATTATAGGGAACTTTGGAAAATAATTACATAAAATCCGAAGCAGATTACGCTTTGGACCAACAAATGGGTAGTGCTTGCTAGAAGAGCCCAACTCAAGAGCTGTCCTACAATAAGTGGCCATTATTTGATATCAATCTTGCCTCTCCCAAAAATTATACTAAGGAAATTGAGGCCATTCAAAGACTCTTGCACCATGGTAGGGCACAAAATGTTCCTAATCTTTATTTATTGGGATGGGTGAAACAAGGAGTTGAGATACAAGTAATAAAACAATGCACAATTGGGGTAGCTATTAATAAGCATTTTCTTGATGAAGACATTATGTATGTTGTATATCTGAATGTGTGCGGTGTAGTTTGTGTCAGTCCTTAAATAAATGTGAGATACAATCTTTTCAAAGAGAGTCATTAAATACTATCAGTTGCATGCTTTTGTGCCGAGCAGATATTAAGAAAGAGTAAGGAAACATTTATTTACCCATATCAAACACACAACACTTGTAATGAGAAATTAGAAAAAGATAACAACTATGAAGAGTAGTAATCACCATTAATAACTAATTAGTGCTTAGGTACTAATAATGCTGAAGTACTAATAATAGAGTTGCCTTTCTTTCATTTAAAATAGTATTGACAAGTACTCATAATAGAGTTGCCTTTCTTTCCTTAAAAATAATAAAAGTAATAAAAGAAGAAGAAAGTTTCTCATTATAATGTAAGTGTGTTTAATATATATAATTAAAAATGGTAACTTCTATGATAAAATGTATTTTTTGTTTCAAAGAGAAGTTCCTAAAATGAGAGTAATAATAAAATCTTATTCATATTATGATTGTTGTTTTATAGAATATAAGATAAAAGTTCCTTTACTTAATTTGTTCTGATTACGTAAAAACATTGAATAATAAATTTGTTAGGAAATGATACTTGAATAATTTTTTTAATAATAAATCATTTTTCTTGTCAAATGTATTTTATGTAGAATATTTAATGAAACTTTCACATTTTACAAAATAGTAGAAAATGATAAGAAAATTAAATGAAATAAGATGTTTAGAAATTTTTCTACATAATATTTAAGTTACAGTTGACAATCAATGTAAAACTTGTGTGTAACAATAATATAAATAATTACATCTCAATACTATGCTATGAATGTTATATTGGATTTTGTAAGAAATTGAAGAGTACAAATTTTAGTTTTTAAAAGACCAACTGATTTATATCTAACAACTTCATAATTTACCTTTAAAAGCTAACAAGAATATATTTAATCTCTTTCAACTCTAAAATATCTAATAATAGATAAGTTTAAGCTAAATACAACCTTTAAAAATATATTTTGATCTTCCCAAACATGATTCAAAATTACTTTATTGCATAATAGCAATCTAACTTTGCTAAATGTTATATAAATCTCCTCATAGAAAACTGATTTTATTCAACAATAAAATCACCCATGTAAACCTAATTTCAATTCACATAATCTATTTATGCTTAGTTTCCTATTTCAATATTCAAGCTCCATTGAAAATTTCTATTAAAACTAGTTATTGAAATCCAATCTCCAAAGTCGATTAAGCCCATTCTCATGGGTAACATGAGGAAAACCACGTGCGTGACAGGTTAAGAAACATCCTTTACGTCCTGTTTGGCTGCGGGAATTAGGCTGGAATTGGCATTTCCTAATTCTGATTTTGTCCAATCCTCTGTTTGGGAGTGCAAAATGAAAATAGAAGAGGGAGATGTATATGCTCATTTTGACCTGAAATGAGCATTTACATCTTCCACTTGAAAAGGTGGAATTGAAATTTGAGGGCCAAATTCCCGTTTTCTCAATCCCCATTTTGAAACCATTGCGTGCAAACAAAGTTAATATTTGGAATCCGCGTGCAAACGCCAAACCCTTTTATGACATGTTCAGTCTAACGGCTTGGGTGGTTCCCCTTGCGGCGAAGGAGTGTTCATGGCATCAATATCCCATGGAGAAGATATTGTCATGGCGTGCAAAGAGTGGAGAGTCTGAAGATGTGCGAGGATGGAATGAACAATGCGCTGCACAATGGTGGTAATATTTAGGGTTCTTTATTTTAGGGTTTGAACTAGAAAGGCTACATATACAACTGCGCTACCGCAGTTCAGATGTGCGATGTATTTACTAATCATTTGTAGCGATTGGTAAGATTTACCGATGCGATGCCTCTCCACTGTTACTTGTGGGGCAATGTGGATATGTAGTGTATTTGTTAGCTTTTCTACGAAACTTGTTCTATCTGTTTCAATCTGTGTTTTAAATTTGTGAATTTATTGCTCACTATGATGATAAGGCTTGTTTTCCTTAAAAGCTTTTGTTTCGATGGAGGCAACAATACCTCTAAGAAGTTCTTAGTGAGCACGTATTGTTAAAATTAGATGTCTATATTATTTGTTGGAAACAACGGGTCAATATGATGAACAAAGAAATATGTCAATCCACTGAAAATTTGTTGATGCTATTTTATATCCCAACAGGTTTTGATTGACACGACTCAGACAATGGACTTGGATCTATTTTCTACTTTGGGTCAGGGTTTGGGTTTTTTCAAATTTTCATGCTTAGGGTTTAAAATTATTTCTTGTTTTACGTTTTCATGTTTTTTTTTTTTTTTTTTTGTATAAAATTATCTATTAGTTCAGAGTATTCAAGGATTGAAGGTAATATATTATTTGGTTAATAGAAATACATAAACAATTGTGTATCCACATAGTGTTTGTGAAAAGTTGCTGGTTTTTCAATTTTGATGGGCATGCATAAGTCTAAAGAATGTCGTGATTTACAATGGATCTTTGCTTTTGCTTTGTTTTGCATAACGATTTGTAAGTGAGCTTACAAACACGACTTAAAGTTTGTATTTTGAAGCTCTGGGCCATAATCGACCGTCCTTTCGGCGATGCCTTGTAAAAAAAACCATATTCAAATTCTAATTCTAGTTTCAAAATGTGGAACCAAACGGAGGAAATGCATCTTCTCGCTTATATTCCGGGTCAACCAAACGGTCCAAACTATATTCCAAAAATGAAAAATCAGAATATCAAATCCATGATTTGACCATTTACAACATTTGATCAAATTCAACATTTTCTAATTCCTGCAACCAAATGGGACCTTATAGTAATGGTGTCTGCAACAAACATCCAATTTTCCTCCAATTGCTCCTCCTGCAACAAACCAATTTCATTAACTACGCAACTTATTAAAAAAAATCTTCGAATGCTTGCTTAAATATTGTACAAATCTACCTTCAATCTCTCTTGCTTAGATGATATTGCAGAGGGAAAGTGAAACTATCAAAATAAGATAAAAGCAAACAACATTAGAAAAAGCCTTCTTCATGCAATGCAAAGAAAGTGAGCAGGTAACATCATTTCATAGATTCAGAGGAGGCCATTGCCCACAATATCTCTGTTTTTTCTAACCATGCTTTGATTTGCAAGTTCAGAGGGTTCTGGCCTAGTCTCCCAAAACTTCATGAGTGGATTTCTACTCATTGGGACTCTGTCCTTAAGGGTACTGTGCACATCTATCCCTTAGCTAAGGGGTTTTTTTATGGAAAAATTTGAAGATGTTGTGGACAGAAACAGTATGCTGTGCAAACATTTTTTTTTCAGCTGGGAGGAAAGATTTATGCTCATGGTAAAGCCCTGGCATATTGATTTTGACCCCATGTCGGAATCCTTCATCCGGTTTCCCATTTGGGTTTGTCTTCTGAATCTTCCTCTGCATCTTTGGATTGACTCTCTGTTTGAGGGGATTGGTAATGCTCTAGGGGAGTTCTTAGTGATGGATGGTGATTCGTCGGATATTCTCCACTCTACTTATGCTCTCATTCTTGTTGACATTGACCCTTTTAAGGGTATTCTTGCAGAGATAGTGATCAAATCCTATAAAGGAAAATGGATTCACTCTCTAGATTATGAAGGGATTCCCTTCAGATGCAGAAGATGCTTTAAAACTGGGCATCTGGCTGCTCATTGTGGATTGGGAAAAAACAAAACTACGACTTCTTGGTGAAACGGTGCGTCTGCTCAACACTACTTGGTGGGAAGAAGCCTGTTTCGCAAATTTTTTTTTCTCAGGTGGTTGCGCAGGTCCCTTCTCCTTCCCCTGCTGGTTTGGTGGGGGATCCTGTGTGCTCTCCTGTGATTTCCTCCCCTGTTGTTCCGCTCCCTGGTTTGGTGGGGGATGCAATGTCTCTGGATTCCCCTGGTGTTGTAGGAGTAGTGGCTTCTACAGGCTCTGCGGATGATCCTCTTGGAGGTTCTACTTGTATTTTGACTACCTCTGTCGGTAGCTTGGTATGCTCTGGTTTGGCTGATGAACCTATGCGGATGCAGGAAGAGGCAGCTAGAGCTGAAGAGGGCTGGATAATTGTTAAAGGAAAAAAATTAAGATGCCTTCCTCTTTTGATATGACTCTTCGTTCCCATCAGAAGGGTGCTAAAGATAAACACTAGTCTTGGTTTTGTCTTTAGCGTGGGTTTGCATGAAGGTTATTTCATGCTTTGTTTCATTTTGGTTGTGGGAGTCTGTTGTAAAACCCTCACTGTGGTCTAGATCTATTTTGTTAAAGAGGGCTTTTTGAATATCTTTTGAGAATTCTTTGTACAGGGTTTCGGGGTCCCTTCAAAACCTGTATTTACCTTAATCATAAACATCATTTCATAGATTTAATTTTGAAAAACTCAACTTTCATTTTGGAAAGCCAACATGTAATATGAGCAGTCATCAGTTGAAGTTAGCACAATCAACTAAATGCCAGAGTATGATGGTTTACAAATGTTTAGTAGTGTTTGACAATATTGAAGATAAAAAAGATTTGGTGAATCCCGAAAAACCAAAAATCTAGATGACTGGTAGAATGGAGATTACAAGATTCAAAATTTTTTGTCAGATGTAAAGTACGCGTTAAAAATTTAATACTGATTATAAATTCCAATAAAGAATTGGAGATGGAAGAGCATAAAGATATTGAAATTTAGATTTAATAGAAAAAACTAAAGATATATGTAAACTGAAATGATTAGACTTTTCGAGTATCTACAAAATGTAGCTAGATTAAAAATCCCCCCCTATAAGATGATTATATTTTTTACAGTCCTTGGTCAATGTAGACATCGATATAAATAACAACAATTCCTCTAGTAATTTTCTATGAAAATAATTCTACACTTTAAAAGGGATAACAAAAGTGCTCCTCCAACCAAATCAATGGAATCCTAGGAGATTCACTGCTTTCTGTACAAGTTGCAGTTAATAAAAATTTTCAAACTTGTACATGGGAATTCACTGTTGTTCTGTTTGCTTTACAGTTTTAAAAATTGTTGTTTAATCTATGTGATTATGACATATTTAAGCTCTAATCATTCACATATCTTCTACATTTGAAAATCCATTCTAGAGAATGAGAAGTTGGACACATTCCCGTTAAACGCATGTAATTCAACATACTCTCAATACCCTAATATGAAAAGAGCGCTTAAAAAGGACAGGACATAAATCAATTTTCAGCAAATGTCTCTTATTAAACCTATTATTGTAGGTCAATGTATGGGCTGTGTATGAATATTTATAAAATAGGCGCCCATTAGCGGGGCCATTTTACTTTCACTAAAATCAAAGTCAAAACTTTTGCATTGATTAAACCCTTCCTGCTACATAATTCTTTTAGAAATTTGGATTATTAATAATGGAAAGCCTGTGAAAATTGCTAACAACTTTCTGAACAGAGCTGCCATAAAAACATCAACAAACATTTCAATAGATAGACATACAAACCTGAACCCTATGAGGCTGTGCACAGTCCAACAAGTGGAAGAGCTGAAATCCATTATAAAAACATTATCAATTTGGAGCTGTGTAATCATCCCAACCATTCTATATTCCCAACAGAGCACATTTTTAGTGTTGCATGCACTGAAAATGGATAGATAATTGGGTTCCCATCTCAAAATATCTACAATTTCTTACATTGTCTTCAATTTCCTAGCCTTCGCAATAACCCTATCCATGTATGACAAAGTGGTGGTTCAAAAAATAACACAGCTGCGAAGCATGGCTATTGACACTCTAGGAATGGCAATAGCCGCCATAGTGGAAAGAAAGCGTCTGAATGTAGTGGAAATTTCTATAATGGGCTGTGCAGAAGTGTTTTTTTCTTAACAAAAAGATTTGCATGATTGAAAAAAGTCACTTATAGAGGCTGACAATTTTCTGCCCAAAATATTAATTTTCAGGGAGCAAAGCTCCCACAAATAGCCTATCGGCTAAATAAGTTGAAGGAGGGCAAACTATATACCATTAACTCCACTTAAGGTAAAGTTGACAAAGTGACATTTGATGGTGATAAGGTTGTTTTGCTTCTTTCAAGAGATAGGAAAGATGACAAGAAAGTTTTTCAACGCAATACTTCTATGTTGTCTACTAATAAAGAGCACACAATAATGGAAGAAATGTTGTAATAGTTAAAGGAGGTGTTTGAAGAACCTAATGAGTTTCCTCCTAATAGAGCCATAAAGATCAAGATCCATTTTCTATTATGTATTTCTCTCATCAACATTAACTTGATAAAAACTTGCTATAGGGGGACAATGAAATAAAAACATAATTGCAATTTTTGATATATCAAGTTGTAATTGAATTTCATACATTTATTAAGAGAACCATCAATATATACCACCTATTACACAAATTGATAATCTCAACAGATTTGAAATTTAGGTATCACTAGTTAAGGATCAAGTTGGAAGATGTTTGGAAACAACATTTAAGATAAGACAATGTTTGAATGAATACTTGGTTCTACCTTTTAGTTATGCATTGCACTTTCTAATTTTATAGCTCTTATTAATGAGATGCTTAGACTATTCGTAAACTTATGTTGTTTGCATAGATATTTTAAGTTTTTACAAGAATTTTGATGCACACCTAATCCATGTGAAAGAAGTTTTACAAGTTTTGAAGGATAACAAGTTGGTCTTGAATAAGTAGTATGAGTTTGCACAACAATCACTTGTCTAGTTGAGGCATGCAGTTGGAGATGAAGAGATTCACATTGATATGACAAAAATAGATGCCATTTTGCATTGGCTCAAGCCTTCTAGTTTGAACCAAGTAAGGAAATTTTTGGGTTTACAATATCTGAGAAAGTATTCAACCATAACAATACCTTCATATGTTGTCATGTTAAGTGGTAAGTCCTTTACTTGGGATATTAAAAAAAAATCATTTGGCAAGCTTAAAAAGAGGTTTAACTATGCATTGATGCTATAGGTACAAACTAATGAAGTGAGTGCTCCAAGAAGGTAAGATTCTATGTAATATTCCGAACCATTTTGTGGTTCAATTTTGGACAATTGTGTGGGAAACAAGAGAAATCATATGTATGTATTTCCAAAGGATTGATTACATATTTATGCACTTAATAGTATAATAATAATTGTTTAGAAACCGACTAAGACTAATTGAAAGCTATTTCTTCAACGTTGCTTTTTCACATGTCTTGAACAAATTACTATCTAATTTAAAATAGTAGCATACTTGTTAGCCTTTTTCCATTAGTGGTTAATTTTTTTTTTTTTGACATTGTGTTTCAAGTCAAGTGCTATGCTCTTATATTGTTCATGAACTTGATTGAAACCTTGTTAAAACTCGTTGTGTATTCTTTCTTTCATCACACATTCATTCCAATTTGATGTTGACTTGTAGGAGGTTGGAATGTAACTTAAATAATGTGTTAAATATTGGTGTTAGTATTAAGTTTGTTTTTCTTCTTTTAAGATGACGAGAAAGTACTTCAAGGATATGTTTGAAGAACCTAAAGGGTTGTCTCCTAAAAGATCCATAAGAAAGATATTTCATTAAAAAATGTGTAATTGACTTTAACATGTCAAATATGATAGCTATAAATAATAGGTCCCTCTTGCACACATAAATCTCATAGATTAGCTCCACAATGCTTAGTATTTACCCAAGTCAATTTGAAATCTAGGTATCACTACATGATGATTAATGAGGACGTATGAAAAATAACATTTAAGACTAGACAATATTTGCATGATTAGTTGGCTCTATCATTGGGTTATGCAATGCACTTTTTACTTTAATAAATATTATTAATGAGATGCTTAGACTATTCATAAAATCTTATGTTGTTCAATTAAGTGATATTATAATTTCAAGAAGAATTTTGATGAACATCTAACCCACAAGAAAACAAGTTTTGAAGTTTTGAAGGTTATCAAGTTCTTGAATGAGATGTAACATGAGTTTGCACAACAATAAATTATCTACTTGAGACGTGGTTGGAAATGGAAAGCTTCCCATTTATATGATAAAGGTAGATGCCATTTCAAATTGGCCCATCTTACAATGTGATCCAATTGAGGACTTTTTGGGCGTAGTTCAATATTTGAGGAAGTAATCAGCCATAGAAACACCTTTATAATTGTCATATCAAGTAGTTAAGTCCTTACTTGGGGTGATAAAAAAACATATGATAAGTTCAAAAACAAGATTAGTTATGTATTGATGTTACGCCTAATTTGCAACAACATTTTGAGGTACAAGGTGATGAAGTGAATGTGCCATGTGGGTTACCCTACTTCAAGAAGGTAAGCTTTATATAATTATTCTAAGATTCTATGTTGGTTCAGTTGAGGAAAATTATGTTGGAAACAAGAGAATTCATCCATATGTATTTCCAAAGGATTGAGTACATCTTTATACTTGTAATGTAATAGTATTTGGTTGTCAAAAACCCGATAAGACTCATTGAATTATTTCAGCATCTCCTTATAAGTGCCTTGAACAAATTACAATCTAATTAAAAACTAAGTTACTAACACCCCTACCGACCACTTGCCATTAATGGCCAATTTTGTTTTTAATAATTTCTATAGGGTTTATGTTGTAGTTCATGTGATATGCTTTTATTAGTACTAAGCCTTTCTAAAACCTTGCTAAAACCTTATCTACAACAACTTGTTGAGGTACAAGGTGATGAAGTGACTATGCCATGTGGCTTGCCCTACTTCATAAAGGTAAGATTCTATGTAATTATTCCAATTATTATTCAATTATGGACAATCATGTTGGCAATAGGATAAATAATTCATGTCTAATTTCAAAGGATTGATTACATATTTACACACTT
Organism: Thuja plicata; assembly: GCA_018584345.1. Taxonomy (NCBI): domain Eukaryota; kingdom Viridiplantae; phylum Streptophyta; class Pinopsida; order Cupressales; family Cupressaceae; genus Thuja; species Thuja plicata. The sequence goes on along the minus strand of MU224286.1, from coordinate 691,658 downwards.
TTTTTTTATCGATAAATTATGATTTTTATTAATATTGATAATGTAATTTAAAATTTTACAAAATGTAGCATAATTGCCCAAATATTATGAAACCCAAAACTAGAAATCCATCAGCAGCCATAGAAATCAACCCCCACAACATACCCTGATTACAAACCATTGGGTGGGAAAAAAACTACAAAAATTTTTAACATGAAAAACTCGCCACCCATAGCCTACTGATAGTGGTCCAAAAAATGGGCTGACTAAAACATGTACAACAATCCTATATAAAAACAAACCATAGTGCACAAAGAGATAGAAAAAACTCCATATGCCAAAGCATCAGGAACCTGGAGAAAAGTGGATGAGGTGGAGGGATGATGCACCATACCTACCTTGGGCACCATCTCTCCCCTGAGAACACCACATATGCATGAAACGCCACATAAACCACCTTGAGAACCACCACAACCAAGCCCTTGAGCACCACCACCACCACGAGCGTAACCATAAAGACCACCACCATGAGCACCACCGCATGCACGGCCACGAGCACCCCCACCATGGGAACCACCATTACAAAAGAGACCATAAACACCACCATTATGACCATACCCCTGGGATCCATGATCCCTGGCCTGCCTCTATATTTTCATTTCTTCACACACCTCTATCAATTAGAGTGTAAAGAGGTTGGGGTCCATCTGATTTCTCGTGAACCTGACAACCAAAACAAGATCCCAATTGTGGACAAAGTCCACAAGCTGTGCCTAGTATTTTTGGGCTTCCACCTTCCTTCTAGGATGTTTCCAAATTCTCTATCGAGAAGGAAGGGGTACACAAAAGGAGCCACCCTAGGGAAGTTGAACCAATCACCATGCACAACCACAAACCCTCGCCCTAGAACAACACACTGCAAAATATTATCCAAAACCACCTTCCATTTTGGTTGCACACACCGCTCCATCATCCTTTTCATCTCCGCACTCGATCCAAAATGAAGGCCCCATGCATAGAAGAGGGCGAAAATATCAATATTGGTTTAGAAGCAAAATTTGGAAGCCATATGCTTAATGCCCAGCAATGCCCTAACCAAAATAAGGAAAAAAGGGTGACTGGAAGTGAAAACATTCTTCAAGAATTCTTCAGTCACTAGTCCTTTGAATTCCATCCGTTGCTTCAAAGCATCAACGCATAAATTTTCTTCCATGGCTCTGTCACATTTCACACCACAATTGAGGGACACACTTTCCATATACATGAAAAGGATGATTAGACTTTGCAACTCGCCAACACTGAAAGAGCCCCAACATCATATTTGGGCATATAAAGGATTAATTTAGCTTATCAAGAACAATCTTCCAACATCGGTATGTAAAACTATGGTGCAATAAGAGGTGATTGATATTTTCCACATTTTTCCGACAAATAACACATTCTAAGGGGCCATAGTAACCATATCTCATCAATCTCTCTCTAGTGAGTATGCACTGTTTGATTTCCATCCACGCAAAGAACTTAACCTTCAACAAAAAACACTTATTCCAACAAATATGCCCTAGCCATTCATCATAAACTATAGATTCTTCCAAGATCTTGTGGCCTATTTTAATAGAGTATTCACCACTCTTGGATCCACTCCATAACAATTTATCCTCTCCCTCTGCTAGCAGGAATTGCCTCTTCTCCAAATTTGCCTTCGATTCTCGTAAATGTGCTTGTGATAGACCCAATTCATTGTAGTCCTTCCAATGCCAATTCAACATCGCTAAACCTTCCTCCTTAACCATGAATTCTGCTGATTTTGTCCCCCATTTTTGAGTTGTGACTCTCCTTATCTCATGATTGCAGGGACTATAAATGATTGTAGGAAGTCCTTCTCTTGAGTCACACCAAAAGTTATCTCTCCTTCCATTTCCAAGCTTCTAGGTGAGGTGGTAAGTTATAATGTGTTTGTAGTCCATCATAAAGTTCTAAATAGCTGACCCTCTTGGGGGATCCAAAATTGTTAAGGTCCTTTCCTTGACTAGACATCCAAGTACTTATGGATAAGAATACTTACCAATTGTATGGGGGTAATGGTGAAAAATTCTATGATGTAGATCACTCACCAAGATCGTGCATACATTAGAATACAAACCCACCCTAATCAAAATCTAATTAGCACAACCAAAAGGAGGAAGGGTGCTAATGCAAGATTAATGTTAAAGGGGGTTTGGGATTCCTAAGGGGATGAATGATAAATGATAGATTTGATCTAATAAAGTAAGTGAAAAGGAAAACAAGGAAGAATAAGTGCACCTGGAAACAAGATGGAGAAGGTAGAATTTTGAATCTGAATTTGACTATCACTAGAATCTAGGATCTTGTTGTAACCGAAGATCTGGAAAATAGAGATCTGAATCTATTTGTCCTAAAATTTTCACTGAAAAACAATGGGGACAAGTCAAATTTTTGGGAACAATTCAACCTTTTGGGAACAAGTCAACTAGTCGACTTGTTCCTGGCAAAAAATGATAAAACATTCCTGGATCCTGCACCTATACCTATAATACGCAGATCCAAAATTGCGGCTCTGCAACCCATTCCTGAACACAAAAATGGGAAAAAGGTTGTGGAAAGGGGGTTTCCTTCGTCAAACCCCTATTTAGGAACCAACCTTGAAATATGATAGAAATTGCATAAAGGAAAATAATGTAAAGGGAAAATTATTGATTTACCTTGTATGAAACCCTCATGAACAGATGTAGTAATCACTGAAATCCATGAAGATTATTGAATGTGCTTTGAATCCAAAGAGTTGACCTTAGAAAGAAATAGAGAATCACAGATGCGTTCACAAATGCATGGATCTATGATTGCCACTCCTAGATCTTGAATGTACTTATGCTTGATAACCACATGAAAATAAGAAGGGAGAGAAGGATGAATGAATCTCCTTGATTGATTGAGAATTCCTCTACTTGGCCATAATGGGAGAGAAAATTGCATCAATTAGATAAGATTTCCTTTTCTTGAATGGATCTTGGAGTAATGGAGACTTGGAGATCTTGAATTGGATACTTGCCTTCAAATCTTGAATCCAAATCTTCAATTGCACAACTTGATTGGTTGAATACTTGATGGATAGCTTTCAGTCGATTATGACAGCTTGCACTTTTTTGTCTTATGTCAAATGAGGAGATAGGAGGTCCTTTTGTAGATAATCCTTGAACTATGGATTCAAATTTGATCCAGGTTGACCACAATTGAAAACCTTGGAAGAAGACCCAGACATCGGGCTTTAGGCAAATTTTGGGTCCAAAAGCCCAAGGACAAGTCGACTTGTCCTAGGAAAAATGGGCTCAAATTTCATGGGGATGTCAGGGAAGGTGAAAAGAAGTGGGGGAAGAAAATGAAGGTTGCCGTGATCAAGCATAAAAAACATCTCAACCTTGAAATCACCAAAATGGGGTCTAATAGGTCCTAGAGAATCCAATTATGAGTGCTAAATTTTTAGGATGATACATTTAGCCCCCAATTTAGTAGTAGATTGAGACGAACTCACGATTGCGGTAAAGTAGATCAAATGCATAAGAATGTTCTCATCAAGGTCAAGGAGACAAAGAAACATCAGGCCCCCAAGTGACTCAAGTCTTCATCAAATCCAAAACCAAGCTAAGAGAGACATTTCTTGAAAGAGAGAGAAAAGTGTGATCACTATCCTAGTAAGAGATTGTCTTACTATAGACCACACAAAAGGAAAACACTGCAAAAGATGACATTGAAGGTCTAGCAAGCCGTCTTATGCGAGTCAACCCATAAAAAATAATCAGTCCTCAAGGAAAGAAATGTCTCCATTAAGGGATGCAACAAAGGAACGATCAGGCCTAAGGAAACATTGTCTCCATAGGGATCAAGAAAAGAGATCAAGCCTAAGTAAAGTATTGTCTCCTTAGGGATAAAATAAGAGACCAGGCCTACAAAAATTATTGTCTTCATAGGGATAAAGAAAAGAGATCAAGCCTAAGGAAAGCCTTGTCTCCTTAGGGATCAAAAAGAAGAAGGATTAGTACTTAAGAAAAGCCTTGTTTCTATTAAGGGATCCAATTAAAAGGATAAACACAAGGAAAGAATTGTTTCATGGGCCATCCAAAAGAGAGGTTGCATTGAATCATTGTGTAAGTGTGTACAAAATGTGAAACACAGAGTGGAGTATATGCCCCCATGTTAAAGGGATTGCAAATGTGTTAACAAGAGTAATGGCTTTAACAGAGCATACTCGCATCCACAAGAGACATTTCCACTGTGAGATGCCCCCAAGAAAGGCCAAGTCAAGAGAAATAAGCACATGATAAAAGAGAGCACGAAAGGGATACTACCTCTAGGGTCAGTATGATCATATGATAATACATGAGATATTATATTCAAATGAAATCATGTCATCATTCCCCAAAGGTAGCAGAACTAAAAGCACAATGGAAGAATGACACGTAAGAGTTACGAAGAAGTCTTCTTTGGCCGACATTATAGAGACCAAAAAGAATAGGTAGCTACCATTTTTCATCATCTCCAATTAGAAAACTCAAAGGCACATTTACAAACAATGAAACATGCACGTCATAACAGTAACAACATATAGAAGAAGTGAGATAAAAATAGAAGAATGTTTATGACCTTGTGATTCCTTTATCACTTTGCTCCAATAGAGAAACACGAGTTGTTTAAATAAATCTAAACAAAACATATAACAAGCAACACATCACAGGGGAAGCACATCATGACAAACAAGTAAACTCACAAAATCCACTGCACAAGAGGAGCTAGTCAAGCGTATCGCGTGTCCCCACATATCGGTTTGTATTATTTAGAGAAGGTGGGAAACTCGTAAGAGGAGAAACATCAAGCACAATAAATGGAAATATGACCATTTCCAAACAAGGGCCATGCTGTAAAGATGGGTCACTTTGTTTGTCACTAGGAGTGATAGATAATTGTTGTAAAAACATAGCTGGAAAATCATGATTAACATCAATAAGCTCAAACATATCATTAGAATCACTAGCATGAATATCATCATTAGTTTCATTAGGAACATAAAAAGCATCATTATCAAGAGTATCTTCTTCATCCAAATTAATTGTAATAGAATCTAAGATACATATAGCATTATCATGTTTGTTCAATTTGATCTCTTTCAAGTTAACTTCCTCCTTTGGTTCAAGCATGGATCGATCAAAGGGAATCAAAGCATTAGTGGGTGTTGTAACCCTTATTTCACACTGTAGCTATTCCCCGCTGTCTCCTATGCTTATGATACTGTAAACTTCAATGGTTTCTATCTTCCATTACGATGCTATTTTAAAATGCAAATTTCTTCTCATGACCGAATATAGGTTCAAATGGATCATGTGCAGTTGCCACAGTTTGCAAAAAATAGTCCATCAAAGTTTGATAGTTTTATGCACTTAGGGCACACAAGGGACATTGCTGGTAGGGTATGTCGCTGACCTTTCCAACATGTTGAGAGGAAAAGTGAGACCATTCCTAGGATAAATCCACCCAAACAAATGCGATTGTGGTGTCAGTTCATACCCACGATGAATGGAATGTGGTATAGGCTACATGGCAACTTTGCATGAAGTACATTTGACAATTTTTGCATGAAGAGAAAAATTGTTTTTGATTAAGGAAAAAAAAGGTTTTGAAGGGACCCAAAACCCTTTAAAAAGCACTTACATAAGATTAACCATTAAGCTCCACAAAATACGACATACCAAAAATACAATGGGACAAAGAACATAAAGCAAAAGACAGACCCAACCCCACCCCCAACAAAAATCCAATAGACGCCAACATAGGACCACTTACATCAGAAAATAAAATAGAGCTAACCCAAGTTTTTCAGGGTCTCAACAACCTCCTCTTCCATCTGTTCCATCCTCTAAGAAACCTCTTTTAGATCAATAATATCTTGTGGTATGGTGGTGGTTTTATTTTTAGTGCCAGCTCTCATCCTCTTACTCGGACCAACAACTTCTTTGCAACCGACCTCCTTATCCTACTCAAGATGCACAATGAACCTGTCCTGATGAAGTTTCTCAAGACGAGCCACCAAAATATTCATATTATCTACTGAGGACTTAACTACCTTGTGACTCTATTCCATAATCTTTCATAGGGTGGAATCACACTTCCTGACGCTTTGGTTCATGTCTTCAATCTTTTTGTTCAAAATTTCCATGATCTTTTCAATTGCCTCCACATTCTTAGTCAATTAATTGGTGATAACCTTCTTCTCTTTCTCCATCCAAAGCACATAGGCATAGGGATCAGGAAAAACCTTCTTATGATTAGAAAACATAATGGACACCCCATGATCACCACCCTCCTTGGTTTGCATATTCTCAAACTTTGAAGATAGGGCACAATAATTCAGATGGAGAGATTTGTTTTCATGGAAAACCCACCTTAAAAGCCTAAAAAAGTTCACCAAATTGTTCTTCACCATTTCCAAAAAACCAGAATCAATCTCCATATTGGGATCAAAGTCTTGGGGATCAAATTCTTCAAAGGTAGCAGAGGAGATGCCATCTCTATTATTCAGATATTGGGTCTTCTTAGACCCAACAAGAGAGAGGGAGTTATGATTCTCCTAAGAGCTACCATAATCCACAAGAATAAGAACTTTATCTTGCCCTATCTAAATTCTGCTATATTTTACCCCCTAGTAGCAAAAAACCCATTTTATGTACTGGCACCATAAATCAAACTCTTGGCCAAGATGGGAGAAACAACATCCTCCTCAACAATGCGCTTCCCTTTCAAAGTATCAATAGTTCCTTTTCTTTTACTTTTAGTCAAAACCTTTTCTACTGGGAGGGGGGAGGTAATGTCCTTCTCTACAGATTCTTTCCCTTTATTATGCACCGCATGCCCCTTCCGAAGAGTAATCTTAGGATTTTTAAACAGAGGGGGAGGGGCATTGTCCTCATCCTCCTTCGTCTCCCAACCCTTTTTGGAATAATCCCCACTACCTTCCTCAATCTCCTTAAACATCAAAGGAGCCCTACGGGGACTATCAACAACCCCAAATTTAAAATACTCATAGATAAGAAAGATGATGTCTTGGTGTAACACCACATTCTTTAGATTGTTTATCCTATGAGAGACTATAATTGCATCAAGAGAGGAGAGAAGATAAAAATGGAAAGAGATACAAATCTTGTGTTTGAAGTGATTCAACATTACCAAGTGATAGTTGTTAACCCTTGTAAATCTCCCATCCAGAGTGAAATATTCCATGATAGGCTTGAGGATCTCACACCAAATCTCCTTAATATGCTTTGGATCATAGTAAGAATTTTAATACCCTCTGAAGAGAGACCAATAATCTTGGCCACCAAACTCTCATCAACCACCACATTATTGCTGAACATACTAATCTTCCCATTCCTCCACTCCTCGATGAAAATCCTCATCAATTTTTCATTATAACCATAGAGTCTTTCAAGATATTGGGTCACACCACCTTTCCAAAGCTGATGCAAAATTGTAGCATCGTCTCTCCAAACATCATAGATCACAGGCTCCACTATTCACAAATTGCCTCCCATATTGATAATAGAAAAGTAGATAAAACCAATATTGTTAAAATTACGACTTCCCAAAAAAAATATAGCAGCCCCAAATAGAGACAAAGGAACCCAGAAAGTGTGTGATTACTTGAAGGCATTAATGATAAACAGTATGCTCGGACAGTTGCCATATTTGGTAATAAAATCATCTTTATTTAATGTCATCTTCATGATTAATAAACAAGTTTCCAATTCCATGGTGTATGCAATCAAATCTAAGGAGAGAGATAACATCATTACCCAAACTTTTTTCCCCTTTCCATATACTTATTTCCTTCGCCTTTAACCCAAGGTTGGCTAAACAATCAACCACTATGTTTCTTTCTTTATAGGCATGAGAAATATAACACTTCTCAAAATATTGAACAATAAATTTGGACTCCTTTATGATTTTTTCAATAGTCCAAGAGGCTTCATAATCCACTTTAAAACATTTGATAATGTTAGTCGAGTGTCCCTCAATCTAGACCTTTCTACAATTTAGATGCCTAGCAATATTCAAAGTTTGGTAAGCACCCATGGCTTCATGAAGGTGGTTAGACTAAACTACCAAGGGAAGTGACACATCCAAAATAAACTTGACATTCTCATCTCTTATCACTCCCCTACACCCAGTCGGCCCTAAATTCCCTTTAGCCACCCCATTAAAATTAATTTTCACCCATCCAGTGGGAGGATAAACCCACACCAAGCCTTCTATTCTATTCTTATCTTTTCTTGCATGCTTAGCACTACCAGTTTTGTGTTGATACTATGGAAATGAAAAACTAAGAGAGGGGAGGCGGGGGGGGGGGGGGGGANGGGGGGGGGGGGGGGGGGGGGGGGGGGTGAATTAGTTGTTCCCAATAATCAAAATCTCAAAATCTCAAAACCCTTCAACCTTCAAAACCCCTTCAACATAGAAACTTATCAAGCTTACAACCTTAATGTTTAGATTTGATTATGTAATTAAACAATAGGCATGAAAGAAATAAATTTGAAACATATCTACATTGCTTGACACTAGATTTTATCATGGAAGCCCTATTAGGGGAAAAACTATGGTGGGGTTGATTACCCACAATAAGTAACACATTGTTAGAAGTAAAAGTGTATTACAATATATATGGGGAATAGACTTGAATTCAGGCTCACTACCTGGAGCTCACTTCTCTAATAAAGATGCCTTGGTCCAAAACCCTAAGGAAGAATCACTGCCTTACAGATAGATCACTACAATGATCTAAAGATTTTGTGAACTGGATAAAAACATCTACCTTATGCCAAAGTCAGTTCCATTAAAGCTCAACTACGATCTCTACTCAAATCCTTTCTGACTCCTTCAGATAATAAATCTAGCCTTCAAGATATCTCAACAACTTCTCTACAAGAAATTCATGGCTTGCACAATCATTCTTCCACTTCCGCACATTTGAATTTTCCCTAATTCATCATCTAATACCAAGAACTAGGTTGACAAAACCAAATTCACCAATTCTTGAAATCAATGTGCCAATTGTCATATACCTGATCCATCTATGAACATTAGATTATGTCCTACATCCCTAAAAACCACCTCAAGATCATAAATCTCCCTGCTAACATTTTTTGTACTTGCACAACACAATTTACCAACTAGGTCAGTCAAGAACAAATAACACAAATAAAAATATATCATTGACTAAAAATTCCACCAATCAGATCCTTCTGATCCATGTGGATCTCCAAATCATCAAGAAAATACTTTAAGGACATCCTACAACATCATGAATAGAACATTAACATCTAAATCCATTCCAACCATTGGATTTAGCCACACTTCTTTACTGAACCTCAAGATCACTGTCTGCAAGGTTTTGAGATAACAAAAATATGCCATGAAAATGTCTAAAGTATAAACCCTCTAAGTTGAGTATACGTAAGTATGTCCCATACATTATCCTACATGAACTCCATGAATTTATTACTCTATTGACAACACCATACCTTTTTCTGTCTTCTTGTTAAGTTAACACCCACTGTCACCTTTTTCTAGTCATCTTCTATAACCTATTTACTTGTCTAAATCTACATGAAACTCTTTGAAACTTTGGGTGAACATGGTAAACACCTTAAAAATCCTTCCTCTACATGCACAACTCTATATCTATCATATCCACTTCTCATCAGAACTTTGAACACTCTGCTTTATTGGCTATCCTGCAACAATTAAGTTAGCAAAAACCAATCTAGTTTTCTGGTCACTTCCCCTGATCAATTTATATGCTATGTTGACATTAATGCCAACACATTCAACTTCCAAATTTTCCATTATGCCAACAATCTCCCCCTTTGGCATAGATGACAACATGTGATGTGAAAAATAAGCAATGCAATAAAAAACCAACAGTCTCACTCCAAGAAAGATAATCAATAGTACTACCAACAATATCCTTTATTATCTTCCAAAGTCTATCTAACTCTTCTTTACTACTGATCAGATCCCCCTAGAAGAAAGATTCGCTTGACTTCTATATGATTACATTCTCTTCTCTTCATCAGCTTCTTTCCTTGGATATGTACTCTTCTCATTAGCTAAAGCTCCTCTTTTGGCACTACAATATGTACTTTTTTTTCACATGCTCTTCTCCCCCCTCGAAATCAATGAAAAAGGCTTGTTAACCGTTCTCATGAAATTTCCCTTGTCAAATCAATTTCTTCTTCTTCTTCCTTTTCCTTTTCATCTTATAGAGCTTCATCTTTCTTTCTTGCACATACACATTCTTGTGACATCCATACAGTGATCAAGCACTTAGCTTCCTGATATCTACACTTTCTTGTAGCATCCTACCAAAACTCACTTTTTGATTAGGTAAATTTCCCTTGCCATTCTTACTACTCCCCTTGAGTAGTAGCCTTTATACATCAATCTATATTTAATGATATTTTCATGTGGCTCCTTTGGACCGATGCATCTTTTTGCATCTTAGTTTTGAGTAGGAGGGAAAGTCACCCCTAACTTACCTTTGAGATACTCAAAATTATCCTTAGGTAATGGATTTGTGAAGATACTAGAAATCTGTTACTTGGTGGGTAGATACTCCAACATTACTTGTTTGGCATTCACCTTCTCTCTTAGGAATGAAACTTGATTGTAATGTTCTTTGTTTTTGAGTGCTGCATTGGATTCTTTGAAATTTTGATAGCAATTTAATTATCACTAAATATGACAATAGGCTCATTGAAGACAATTATGATATCGGATGACATTTCCTTCAACCACATTACCTGGGTATAATTTATAGAAACATCAATATATTCTGCCTCTACAGTAAAATGTGAAGTACAACTTTACTTCTTACATGTCCAAGAAACTGATCTTCCACCTAAAAAGAATGCTCCACCACTTGTACTTTTTCTATCATCAATATCTCTATCCCAATATACATTTGTATATGCTTTCACAGTAAAATAGTCACCTTCAGGATGCCATATCCCAAAGTCCATTATTTCTTTCATGTATCAAAATATTCTCTTTGCTGCAACTTCATGGCTCTTCTTTGGTTTAACTTGAAATCTTTCTACTAGGCATACTGCATTCATGATATCTATTCTAGTATGATTCAAGTATAATAGACCACCAAACATTGATCTATACCTGGACTGATTTACCTTTGGTGGTTCATCATCCTTTTTTAGCTTTCATCTGGTCACCATAGGTGTACTTATTGGTTTGGAGTCATCAAATCCATGAAGACATTATTTTGTCATTAGTATACTCAGAGGAAAAACACAGTCAGAAAGCATTACCAGCAGACAACATGCATCACCGGCGGAACACAAGCAGTACCGGTGAAATGCAAGCATACCCGAAAGCACAAAGAATTTTGAGAAAAATGCTAAGTATAAATATGACAAGCATTACTGGCGAACATAAGCATTATCGGCGAACACAAGCATTACTAGCGAACACAAGCATTACCGGCAACACAGTTTCCAAAATCAACCTGACAGGAATAGACAAGCATACTCGACGACATGTTCAGAGAAAGGAACACCGACGATCAAGAAAACTGACCATTAGAACCGACAAACAGATCAAGAACCCGCAAATTGTGGATCTGAGTTTTACATGTCGATTAAAGAAATGTAAATCTATTTATAGAGTTTTATTTTTGTTTTAAATCAGATTAGATGGTCATGCATGCTTTATGTAAATGCTTTAAAGCATCCTAACGGATCTAAAGCATATCTAACTACAGATCAAGATCAAGTTGTATATCTTGAATCTAGAGTTAACATGTAAATGCATGAATCAAGAATTGAGCCTAGATTAGTATAAATATATGTTCATACTCAATTGTGAGTACATGAATTCTTAATGATTGATAGCCTTGAAGAGCATCTACGGAGCAGAAGGAAGAATTCATGCAAAGATCATAAACATAATATATCAGTTATCAAAGAACACACAAAGGCTACCGACGAGCAGATACAGGTAATACTCAATCATGGAAGGATGATTAATAGTATTTTTGGAGCTTTATAGGATCTGTTTCATCAGCAATTAAAGATTGCATTTATCTTCAGATCAAAGACTTATGTAGTTGCATTCTAACAAGTGCATCACATCTAAAATCCTTTTGTAGAAGGTGGACTTAACCGTCCTTTGTAAATCTCTTAACAAAGTGCACACTTAATAGTGTTGCTAAAGCTTCAAATGAAGTAGATCTTAATAGGTCTCCACTGTAATACTCCTAACAGGGTAGGTCATCAAAAGTGACCAAATTGTAAGCCTTAACCAACTCTTCTTATCTGTAGATAGTGAAGTTTGTGGGTAACAATCCCCACCGCAGTTTTTACTTCCTTAACATGAGTTTTCTGCGATACCATATCTTGTGTTATGTGTTATCAAATTTCATGTATGTTTCTTTTACTGTTACACATCAAATGGAATGTATGATATGATTTCACATACATAAAGAAAGATGAACATATAGATAAGTTGTTTTAAAAACTGATGACTAAGGGTTAATGGGCTAACCAAGAAAAGTTTTAGAGGTACTGATTCACCCCTCCCCTCTTAGTACATCATCTCAATACAATTCCAACAATCCAAACTTCTTCAATAACTCCTTCAAATACTTTGTCTGAGATATAAATATCCCTTCATCTGGCTGTGTGATCTGTAGGCCTAGAAAGAATTTCATTTCTCCTATCATGGACATCTCAAACTCATTTTCCATCTCAGTAGAAAATTATTGACTTAGCTTCTCATTACTCCTAAAGATAATTTCATCCACAAAGACTTCAAAAATCAGTATTTTCTCATTTTTAAATTTTAAATACAGATTGCTATCAGCATTACCTTTGTTAAAGCCAAGTTTTAATAAAAACTTGTCCAATCTTGAATACCAAGCTCTAGGATCTTGCTTCAACCCATATAGTGCTTTCTTCAACTTGTAAACCATATCTGGTTCATTAGTTAACTTGAAACCATCAGGTTTCTCTATGTATACTTTTTCTTCCAAATCTCCATTTAGAAAAGAAGATTTTACATCCATTTGATAGACTTTAAAGTTCTTATGAGCAGCATAAGAAAGAAATAGTCTCACTACTTCCAATCTTGTCACTAGTGCAAATGTTTCCTCATAGTCAATACCTTCCATTTGTGCATACCCTTTACATACCAATATTGCCTTATTCCTGACCACTTCTCCATCTTCATTTAGTTTATTTATGAATACCCATTTTGTACCAATAACATTCTTGTCCATTGGTCTGGGAACAAGGATCCAAGTGTTATTATTCTGAATTTGTGTCAACTCTTCTTCCATGGCTTTGTACCAATTTTCATCTTTTTAGGCTTCCTTTACATCCTTTGGTTCTACTTGTGAGATTAAGAAAACTTATTCATTTGCAATCCTTCTCCTAGTTTTAATTTCTTTATTTCTATCCCCAATGATTTAATCTCACATACCTTGGAATATTTTGTTTAACCTCAGGCTTTTGTTCTTTATCCTCTCCACTTGTATAGGCATCATTAACTTCATTCATTATACCACCTTGAATTTTGATTCTGATCTTTATGTTGTTCTCCCTGATTTGTACTGATATTCTTGTCATCACACTCATATCCACTTGATTTGGATAAGCTCTCAAAGTTTTAATCCACCTTTACATTTGCACTTTCTACTATTTTTTAACCTTTTGTTGTAGCATCTATGTGATCTTCTCTTAGTAGAATAGCCACAGAATATGCCTTCATCACTTCTAGTATCAAACTTCTCAATGTCCTCATCTGTCTTAATGTAGCACTTACTACCAATTTTTTTGAAATACCTGATAGTAGGAATATTTCCACACCAAATTTCATAAGGAGTCTTTCTTGTCTCTCCTTTGAGTTGAACCCGGTTGAGAGTATATACTGGAGTGAAAAATGCTTCTCTCAAAAAAATTTATGGAACTTTCCCTTCAATCATCATGGTCCTTGCAATATCAAGAATGGATATGTTCTTCCTTTCAACAACTCAATTATGTTGTGGTGTCTGTAGAGCTCAAAACTGTCTCTTTATTCCATGAATCTCACATAATGTATTAAACTCACAAGATGTGAATTCTCCACCTCTGTTTGATCTTACAAACTTCACCTTCAGTCCTATCTCAGTCTCAACCAATCTTTTAAAGATCTTAAACTTATCAAGTGCTTCAGGTTTTTCTTTTATAAAGGTCACCCATACCATTCTAGAGTAATCATCCATGAGTAACATAAAGTATCTATCACTGTGCATACTTGTTTCCACACACATTAGTATGTACAAGATCTAATAATCCATTGAAATTTACAACTTTATATCTGAAAGTAGTTCTAGTTTGCTTACCCAATTGACATTCTTTATAGGTAGAATTTGCAGGCTTCTTCACTATTGGAAAATATCTAACAACATGTTTAGAAATTAATGCTATAATGTTATCAAAGTTCACATGGCATAGCCTTTTATTCCATAACTAGCTCTCATCTATTTGTGTTATCAAACAAGTCTTTTGTCCATAATTCAGATGAAATACATTACCTTTGGTCTTTCATCCCATGGCAATCTCTATTCAACATTCATTCATGATATTGCATTTTTCATCTTTGAAATGAAGTCTATATCCTTTGTCCACTAATTGTCCAAAACTGAGAATATTATGTTTCAGACCTTCTGTTGGAAATAATAGGTGCTAAGAGAGGGGTAGGGTGAATAAGGACTGATAAAACTTTTAGACTTCTACTTAAACCTTTGAATAGCAGTAAAAGTAACTTCCAAACAATGAAGCATAGAACTGTAAATTTAAAGTAAAAGTGCAATGAATAAAGTAACAACACATGTACACTCATAACACTTAGGTTTTTATCATGGAAACCCTTGGTTAGAGGGAAAAACTATGGTGGGGATGAGACCCACAATCTTCTCATTGCAGTAGAAAAGAGTGCTATGTTAGGAGCTTATAATATGTCACTTTCTATGTAACTCACCCTATTAGGAGTGATTGATACCTCGTTAGAAGTATCTAAAGTCCTATTACAGACTACCTTATTAAAGGACTTAATCCCACTATTATAGTGTTCACACTGTTAAGGGATTTAGACTACTCGGTTAACAAATTTGACTTGTTGAAATTATTAGGAATACAACAATAAAAGTTGTCTTGTTCTTGAATGCTAATAAAATCCTTTGATGCTTTGTCCTTGTTATGATTTTGATCCTGAATCTTTTATAAAATTGGTTTTTCAATCACTGTCCAAGATCTTTACTTTTAAAAAACACTTCAACTGTTATTCAACTCTTTTTTTCTCTCTACATAACTATGTCAGCAACTATCATCTTATAGAAATTTATCTTCGATTGTAAACCTAACTAGGGTTTTGATTCCATCCAAAATATCTTTATGAATTATAAATAACTCATCGCAATATTAAAATCATACCGTGTCTTCTATAACAAACTTCAAGTTGTTGTCTCCAATGTGAAATATTCCTTCACTATTATTGGTCAAAATATACCTTGAACTCATAATCAGATCTATGCACAACTACCAAAGAAATGATTTAATCAAATATTTAAACAATGTACTACATTTTTATATTGTCTAGATTCATTGAATCATGCACCATCGTAACCGATTTGACCAAGTAATCAAAACTATTCAATAACCTTTACTTTTACCTATTCACTAAATTGACCAATTGGCGGTGTCTTCATTTATGCATTTATCGGTGTGACCTAAGTGGCGCGGTCACAAATTTTAGTATATCTGTTGTCTTTACACCTTATAATGTACCAATAGAATACTTGTCTTCTTTTACTGATATGTCCTTCACCTGTTCTCCTATTCACTAGTTACCTTTCTGATTTAACTTCTTGTTACCGATTGGTTATTACTGTGTATCGGTTGGTATACCTTTATTTACTTACACAAAAATTGCTTACCTATGTATTGGATTTCTAGAAATTATGACAACCATGCTCTATAAGATCATCATCAATGTCATCTATCATCATTCTAAAATCAACATTCTCCCCCTTTGGCATTGATGGCAAAAACTTGTTCAAAATTCCAGAACTTCAAAATTTTCAAAACTATCTCTACTCCATATATGATTACACGCTCCCCCTTTTGATATTGTTATATACTCCCCCTTTTTTTGACAATAATGCCAAAAACTATGATAAAAATGTATATACAAGGGTGTTCATACTTTACAATTTGTCAAATATAATCTTGAAATGTACCTTTGAAGTGGCAAGCAAATGCTCCCATGACTCTTTTGGATCTTTCAGGGAAATGTGATGACTGTTTAAGACCAAAGCCAAATCCTCCATACTATCAATTGTACTCATGTCTGGAGTACCTATCAATACTTTAGATTTATTAATATATGCATGGATAATGTCCATGTGTGGAGTAAAAAATCCTTGTAATTCTAGCAACGTCATCCCCATTCTATCGTCCTCTGCCTTAAGTTCCATTTCCTTGTGTATCAATGCTTTCAACTTTGCAATATGATCCATCATGGAATTGTTCAATGGGTGAAATCGGTTGACAAGTTTAGTCAACTCTATTTCCAACTCTTCCTTCTTTGTATTAATCTCTGTAGTGAAGTTGGTCGAAATAGATATCTTATTGAAGATTTTTCCAACTTAAAGTAGTTATTCCTTGAGTTATTTAACTAATTCAAATAATTAAACTTTCTCAAGTGCAATCTTCTGCAGTAGGTTCTCCATCATCTCCTTCTCCAATCTCTTTTCTTCTCTCTTGACCATCTCCTCTTCCATGTCATGATCTAAACTGGTAATAGCATCAACTAGGGTTTTGAGTTGATCAATCATAGATGCTTCATCAATATATCTACATCAGGTACTAGATAATTCTTCTTCTCCTCCTCCTCCTCCTCCTCCTCCTCCTCCTCCTCCTCCTCCTCTTCTTCTTCTTCTTCTTCTTCTTCTTCTTCTTCTTCTTCTTCTTCTTCTCCTCCTCCTTGCTCCTTTCTCCTTGCCCCTTGCCCCTTCTCCCTCTCCCTCTCCCTCTCCCTCTCCCTCTCCCTCTCCGTCTTTTTTGTCTCTTTGTTTTGGTCTTGATCTTGTTTTTGTTCATCTTTCTTTGTATCCTTTTCCTATTCTGTTTTATCCTTTGGTTGATATGTGGTCTCATTTACCTATTCTTTTTTCCTTGCTCTTTCTATCTCATCAACCATGTTTTCTTCTGTACTAACTATATCATCATTGATCTCAACAAGATTTACATCAAGTGGAGACTGAAGTGGAATATCTTCACCTTCATCTCCAACCATAGGAGATTTGGTATTTTCAATGATATCTTAAATCGTAACATCATTGAATGAATCTTTTGTTAGGTCTATGTGAGTAACCATACTTGGAATGCTACCTAACACATCTCCTATTAATTATTTCACTTAAAAGTATCATCTACTTGAGATTTATGTGCGGTATTTGTTACCTATGGTTGATCCATGTTTAATATTATTTTCCATATCACCATTGTCTCATCTTCAACATCTTTCTCCTTCCTAACTAGTAGCTTGGTAGTCCTAGGACCAATACTGAATCTGAATTTATATTTGTCAAGTGCTTCATCTACTTATTTTACTATCAAATGTGTCATTGTATATAGAAGTGTCCTTTCTCTTATCTCCTTTTTAGTCTAAACTGCAGACTCCCATCTAAAATTAATTGCTTCATACAGTTCATCAACAATATGACTTTTGATTTCACCAGGTGTTTTGATGAACTTGTGGAAATGAAATACAATGGCATATTCAATAGTTTTCTTTTCTTTATCAGATAACTTAGAGAATTTAAAGTTACTAATATTACCTATCATTCCATGTTCTTTTATTGCATTAGAAACTTCTGTTGCACTCTTGGGAATGTTGAACTTCATCTTTCTAGACTTCCCCATGTCAGTGAATTCCTTCTCAGAATCAGTTTTATTACTTTCTACTTCTATCTTCTTATTTTTCTTGCTAGGAGAGGCCTTTGAATATCCTCTAGTTTTCCTCTTTATATATGTCCTTGTCTTGACAAGTTGAGATGCATCAGGTGGCATAGGGTCAAAAGATTTAACTTCATCATTCTTCTCCATACTAGACCCATCTACCGATGGAAGTTCTGAGGTCTTACTCTGAGTTTCTGCTTGCTTCCTTTTCCTCTTAGCATAAGAATCTAGAATGCTCTTTTTTTCTCACTTGTGGAACAACTACCTTCACCAGTAATAAAATTTTCTTCCAACTGACTAAGATCTTTTCTTTTCTCTCAATCCTAGGCTTTTTGAGTTGCAAAGTGATTCTTTCACATGCCTCCTCAAAAGTAACATACCTCTTTGCTTCTTTGTTAACTGGTAGCTTTAATAAAGCTTCAATGTTCAAGTTTAACAGATGTTCATCAGTATCATATCTCAGCAGGTATCCATGAAATTCTGGGATCCACTGCTTGTATCTTACAAGTGTCAGTATCAACTAGAAAAAAAATAGTGTCTCTATAGTTCTCCACAATGTGTGGAGGTATCCTATACCTCTTGTGCATTCTGTCCTGAAAGTCTTTGAAGTATCCCCACATAATATTGTTATGGTTATCACCTAGTTCACTTATGTACTCATTGATTTGGTATAAAGCTGGTTTATCTATCTTCCAAGTTACCTCTCCTTTATGAGAAAAAGGTTTTGAACAGAGAAGAATATACATACCAAAAGTGATACAAACTTTAGAAATTTCTTCTTTTCTGCTTGAATCCTTTTCAAGTTTTCCAAAATCTGTGATCTCACCATCTCAGCTAGGTTATATGGTTCCTTACTTCACTATCCGATAAGCGGTGTGAATAGCTCCACATGGCACACTATTCAACCGACTTGATTGGTAGACCTTGTAACCAACAATCATCTCTGTAAATCTAACTTCTTGATCTTCAATGTCATCTATTGTCATTTCTCTATGATATTTCTTAGACTTAGTGAGTTGTTCCCCGTCTGCTGAGAAACCTGTTATCAGATGAATCAACTCCTTGGTGGTTTTGATTGATTCCTCTAGCCATATGAGTTGCTTGTAAAAATGACTCAAGACATATCGAACTCATTCCTCCTTGAAGATCTCAGGTAAGTCCAAAATGTGTGTCAAACCCTTCATTTGAAGATGTTTTAACTTGTCTTTAATTTTGCCATTGTTTCACATCGATAAGTACTCCTTATGTATTTTCTCATTATTGAACTCAACAATATTGTAGTGGATAAAAGTTCTTACATTTTCAATCAATAGAACTTGAGGTGGAATTAGGGATAGGGCACCAATTTTGTCCACTTCCACTACCTTCAATGGGTGTAGCTTATGTTTTGGTTCTACCTCCTTTGTTATCTTGATCAATGTAGGTGTAGAAATCCTTGACGACATAGTGATTCAACAAATTTATGCTATGTAACTCAAACACACCAAATTCCTTCACAAATAATCACCACTTTTCTCAATATATCAGTTAGGGCTTTCGAATTCACAGTTCAAATCTTTGTAAGTGTTTAGCTCAAATAGTTCTCACAATCAATCACAATATGAAATCACACTCTGCTCCTATAAACACTCTTCAAAATTCAAGGTAAATAATGAATAGGTTTGCCTATAATTTATTTTCCCAAAAAGTTGACCGATGGGTAGTTAAAACATTAAACTTAATTCACCAATATCACTCCACCAATTACAACTTCCATCGGTTAATGCCAAAAGTAGCCTTAGTACATAATTTTTTTCAAATGATAAAATTGGTGATTCATAAAAACTCATCTATATGTAATTCATCAAAATTAACATCAATGCATCTCACTATGCAAATGATATTACTGCTCATCATTATAAGGGATCAGTTAGATATAACAATGAAATTCAGTCCCTAAGAAAAACTTACTTTCTTTGTTTGAGGATGAATCCCCTAAGCCAGAGTATGTAGGGTTACTTATCAATGTGTTGGCATCTTCTTTACTTTCTCCTTTCTTCACCCATACCTTCTTCATCTCATTCCTTACTTCTTCAAAATTAATAGTCTTTTTACCTTTCTCATCTTCATTTCTTGGTGACCAATTCCTGTATCTACAATATCTTCAAATATGTTCAATATTATGACAATAAAAAAATTCTGTTCCTGTTGTGCTCCAAGGACCAGCATCACTTCTAAGATTCCTCAATCAATAATTCATAGCCACATGCCCATAGTTTCCACAAACAGTGCATGTGAAATTCATGTTTCCTTCTCTTCTTAGAACACTCACTAGTTTGTTAGGTGCCCTTGATTTGCAATGTTCTTCCTTGTGTCCAAATTTGTTGCATGTATAAAAATATCCATTTGAAATCCTTGAAAATGATCTACTACTGGTCCTTGTGTTGATTAACTGATGAATATCTGATGGAGATGATGAAGGCTGAGTGATACCAAGTATCATGATTATAGAAATGGTTAGATCAATTGTAGTTTTGTCATTAATGTCAAGCAATTGATGAATTGATTTTATTATGTTACCATATCATAAGAGGAGAAGTGAAATGGGTGACAAATACATATCAGACAATGATGAAGTAATTGATGATATAGTTGTTTTCTACTATACATTTGATGTTATCAAATCGGTATATTTGATTGATCAAGTCAGAAAATACAATGAATTAAGGTATGACTAAAAGAGTTACATTACTGAGATAGACTGAGTCAGTCGGTAAAATGTTATGTGAGTTGGTTACAGTTACCGAGCACCGAGCATCGAAGATGAGTTAGACACTGAGAATTGAATGAAGTCAGTTACCGAGTTACAAAGCAAGTTTTACTGAGTACAGTTACTGATATTAAATGATAATGAAATTGAATTTAATGCAAAGCGATGATGAGTTGGATGAGGAAATGAATTTAATGAATTTTGTTACAAGATCTATGAATGGAAAATTCAATGAGAATATCTAAGGCGAAGATCAAGCGGTTAAACATAAATATGAAAGTTCCAAGAAAAGTTAAAAGTTCCGAGGTAAAAGTGACATGGTTTACCAAGTTGAGAAATATGAAGAAGATGATCGAATGACTGAGCGCAATGGAAGGAAAATAAAATAAAGGAGATTAAGAGGAAAAAGTATTTCTATATAAGAAATTATAATTACACTCAGTGTAAGGCTTCTGGCGAATTGAACAGAGAAGGAAGAAGCTGGAGAACAACATTTACCGAGCATAACATAGAAAGAAAGATTGACAAATCTACAGTCTGAGAAAGAGATAAATGGAGTATGTGATGCCAGTATTCAATTGAGAATAAAGCATTTGATACAAGCATATTGAGTTTCTATATTTACAGATCGAAGTTTACTGTTTCTTATTAATATTTGTAACAGAGAAATCTCTTTATCAAGCGGATTTAACAGTCCTATTTGTAAAACCAATACTTAGGAGACATTGCAAAAGAGTGTTTAAAGACCTCTAACAAGGACACTCCTAACATGGTGAAGATTTTAAAAGATCTGAGGTAAATCCCCTAACAAGGTCACATTTAGCAAATGTGTTTGTAATCTTTAACATGATAAGTTCTTAACCGAGCGTACTTTAGAAGGGTACATTTTTCCCATAGAGGTTTTTCCCAAATTTGGTTTCCTCGTTAAATTTGGTTTCAACCGAGTTAAATCATGTGTCAATGAGTTAATGTGATGTTGCTAAGTTTGAATGATTGATTTTTGCTTATGTTATTGAGTTATTTGGTGAATTGGTTATTTAATGTATTCAGTATTTACCGAGTGAATAAGCGAGTTTAGTAATAAGCGTTTAAGTTTTGATTTGTATGATTCACCCCCTCTTAGTGCGACCAACACCTTGATCTGCAATCATAATCTTGATGACCATACTTATTGCAATTGTAACAATAACCATCTGAGTAGTTCTTGGAACATTCACCAGTTGGATACTACATATATTAGCAGTGTGTCCAGGATTTCCATAATTGTAGCAAGTGGGTTTAGTAGGATTCTAACCTTGTGGAGTTGTATACACCTTAGGAATATTTAATTGTTTCTCAACACCAGACTTGGATGATTCTCCTTTTTGAAATTTTTGGTCACTGGTATATCCTAGGCTAGAAGTATCTCTAGGTTGCCTTTCATTCTTCAATTGCTCATTGATCTTCTGCATGCTTTGTTCATATTGCTTAAGTTTTTAATTTATTTCTCTCTCAATCTTCAATTATTTTTTCAGTTGTTCATTCTCCTATCTCAGTGTTTCATTTTCAGCACACATTTGTAAGTTTTCATCATCAGTGTCACTTAGATGTTCATTCAGTTCATGGTTCTCACGTATCAATATTTGAAGTATAATATATTTTTCTCTGATCATTTTTTTAACATTTTTCTTCACAGTTTCAACAGTTCTTTTTGCATCTTCAGCAGCTCTCATGCCTTCAATCACTTCACACATCCTTATAGCTTAAATTTCTTGTTCTCTTTTCATCTTGGTTGGTTCTTCAGTCATGATCTTGTTCTTTTACATTAGATTTACTATAGCTTCCTCATCTTATTGAAAGTTAACTCTCCCTTTAGATAATTCATCAATGTTGTCTAGACTATCTCTCAATTGTTCACACAATTCTTTCCTTTTTTCCAATGAAGTCTTAATCTTGTTCGTTAACTCCTCAATCATCTTGTTGGCTGCCTCCAACTGTCTTTTATACCTATAACTTTCCATCTCCTCGGATCTACTCCCAAATTTGTTAAACTTTTATTCTAGAGAGTCTATGCTCTAATACCAATTGTTGGAAATAATAGGTACTGAGAGGGGAGGTGAATTAGGACTGATTAAACTTTTAGACTTCTACTTATACCTTTGAATAGCAGCAAAAGTAACTTCCAAAAAATGAAGCGTATAACTGTAACTTTAAAGGAAAAAGTGCAATGAATAAAGTAACAACACATGCACACTCATAACACTTAGATTTTTATCATGGAAACCCTTGGTTAGAGGGAAAAACCATGGTGGGGATGTGACCCATAATCTTCTCACTGTAGTAGAAAATAGTGCTTTGTTAGGAGATTGCATATGTCAGTTTCTACATGACTCACCCTATTAGGAGTGACTAATACCTTGTTAGAAGTATCTAAAGTCCTATTATAGACTATCTTGTTAAAGGATTTAATCCCACTATTATAGTGTTCACCCTATTAAGGGATTTACAATGAAGTCCTCTTAGAGACTACCCGGTTAAGGGATTTTGACTTGTTGAAACTATTAGGAATACAATAATAAAAGTTGGCCCATGAAATGCACTCATGAATGATAATTATACCCTTTGATGCTTTGTCCTTATTCTAATTTTGATCCTGAATCTTCTCTGAAATTGGTTCTGCAGTCGTTGTCCAAGATTTTTGCTTTTCAACAACACTTCAACTGTTCTTCTACTCTTTTTCTCTCTCTCTAGATAACTCTGTCAGCAGCTATAATCTTATAGCCTTTACCTTTGATTGTAAACCTAATTAGGATTTATTTATTTTTTGGTCGGTAATAGGTGTTTTTTGTATATATAAAAAGAAATTACACATATCCTCCTTCAAATGTATTTCAAGCTTACTACTGTCTTCATTTACTAGAGGAGTCTCCGCTCCTTTACATTTAATTTCCATATGCTTCAATTTTATCTCCTTCGTATTCTATGTTTATATCTAACTACTACATAGTCTGATAATTTAAACTTTACAATAGTTTGGTACTTGGCCGGAAACTTCATTAATTTGAAAAAGAAACCCTATCTCTACCTCACAATTATTGTTTGGCTCTGTCTCACTACTGCTACCTTTCTTCCTTTCATATCCATGGCTTTACTATCTACTTTGGTAAGCCTTACATATTATGCCCTTTAATGGTTGTATTTTCTTTGTCAAAGCAATGACAAAATTTCAAAAGGAAACCCATTTCTCCTTACAAAATTAGGGTTTGCCTCAGTTTTATTGCACAAATTTCCTCCCTTTGCGCCCAATTTGGGAGCGCTTCTTCCTCGGCACTTTCACTACCAACTTTCTCATCATATCTTCCTCCCTTCGATTGTGCACAACCATCTCCCTTTTGATTTTTTGCCATCCCTCTTTCGCCTTATGGATCATCATAGGTTTATCCACTTTCAAACGCCACCTGATAAACAAGATTAACCCATATCAATGCGCGTCATCATGTTTTGCAAAGCACTATGAATATCCTATCTAATGCCTAGAATGGACCACTCCAAAACCAAATCTAGCTCGCCCAGTATATCCTCTTCAAACAGCTCCCTTACTATCTGGCTCACTTCATCATTCTGTTTTCCTATCTCGAGGCCCCATGCAATAATAATGGCTACCACATCCAGGTTAGTTCGGCGTTTGATTCTTCTCTCTTGGAATTGCTCGCCAATAACCTCAATCACTGCCTCCACCATGTTTGCAGATTTTATTTTAAGCAAACCTTTAACACACTCAAAACTCGCAGGCCCCTTAAACGCCTTCATTTTTTTAACGGAATCCACATAGAATGTTGCCTCCATTTTCTCTCTCTGTCACTTTCCTCTCTATTTTTTGTATGCATAAAGAGTAATGTGGGTTTGCTTTTAACTTCTTCATTCATCTTCTTTACACGCCATTGTTTGTACATGTTGGCCATCCCTTCCCACATTCTTTGATGATGAGAAAGCCTGACAATCATTTATTTCCTTTGATTGTCTATCTTTCGACTACATCATTATTGAGAGTTTCCATAAACATCCGCTGTCACTCCTATCCTTTCCAATTAGCCACTTGCCTCTTTTTTCCTAGATTTGAAATCCCTTACAAACTTTGGCCATGATGTCATTACTCCACTTTTATATTTGAAGCATATTTAAATATCAATAATATTACAAATAAATTCCTCATATATAGTTCTGTCGACTTTGTAAGTTAATAGCCCAATTCACAATTTTATCAACCTCTATATTACCCTCCCGTAATGTGTGACTAATACAAAATTCCTTCATTTTACGAAGAAGGGTTACTACCTCCCTAATTATGCTATTAATAGACCAAGTATGAGAATTCCCTTTCTTGATTTCTTCTACAATGATCTGAGAGTGTCCTTCCAAGTGCAGTTTCTCCACACCCAGTCTTATTCCCAGCTTAACTGCTAGTAGAGCAACCTGTGCCTCTACCATATTGTTTTTTCTAGTTCCTATCTTCTGAGCTGCCATTGCTATCATATCTCCATTACTATTTATAACTATAGCACCTGTTTCGGATACCCCCCTGGTTCCCTTTTGAAGATTTGTCAAAGTTAATTTTTATCCATCCTATATCTGGAGGAAACCATTTTACATCCTTTCTACTCATCCTTATTGTTCCTCCTTGACTTCCATCATTCTTGTATCAGACTCTTATTCCCAACCTTTGTTTATGTATAGAGCTATCCCAAGATGTAAAGATTGTATTGGTATAGTCTGCTTACAGCTGAGCTCATTACTTCCTGTATTGAAGCATTTACCGGAACATAATTTTTTCTATTGATTCTGAAGTATCCTTAAATATTCTCCTGTTACGTTCTTTCCACAGCTCCCATATAATTATTTAAGGGCTTACTGTCCATATTTTTGAGAAGGTTGATTTTTTTAGGTCTCCCCTCCACCATTTGAAAATGTCTAAAAGAGATCTTGGCATTGGTCCTACAAAGTTTAATTTTGTTTTAACCATTCCCCAACATTGTTGGGCAAATCACAATGAACAAAAAGGTGATCTATGTCTTCATTTGCTTGATTACATAATAGGCACATAGATGAGCCTATAATACCATACTTTTTCCTTCTTTCCCCTATTAAAACCCTTCCTTGAATGGAAATCCATGCAAATGCTCCTCCATTCTGCAAGAAGTCCTTATCCCAACATAATCTATATGGCCAATCATTTGCTGTTTCTTCATTTAGTAGTAGATTATACCCCAATTTGGCTGAATAGTTCCCACTTTTAGCCGCACACCAAATTACATTATCCTTTACATCCGATAACTAAATTGGTCTATTATTAAAAATATCTTTCATAGCATTGCACCTTCTTTTACTCACCCTTTTTCTATTAGCCTCCTTCCATTTCCATTGTGGTCACAATGGCCCTTGAAACTATTCCATATAATCTCAAACTTTATCCTCCCATATATTTTTTGTGCTTGCCATTAACTCTTGTGAGTCATTGATGTTTGATAAAGCCTATTTCCATTCCAAGAGTCCTCCCATAATGCATCATTCCTACCATTACCAATCTTCCATGAAATGTGGTCACAAATCAGTGGCCTACATTCTAAGATGAAGTTCCAAATCGCTGATCCTCTTATGGGGTTCTGAACAGTAAGTATTCTAGTATCCTCCATGGTGTCCAAATATTTTGTTTTGAGGATTCTTACCCAAAGATGTGATGGTTTCGTATAGATTTCCCATACTAGTTTGGCTCCCAAGGCTTTATTAATTAACTTCCACCTTTTGGTTCCAGCTCCCCATTCTTACAGGATTTACATATTGAATCCCATGCAACTAGTGGTATTTTTTCTTCCTCCTGTCCTCTGTTCCAGAAGAATTTTCTCATCTGTTGTTCAATGTATTTTAATACTTTGATGGGGATCTTTAAACAAATCATTGAGAATGTCAGAGTTTCTGAGATAACTTATTGTAACTTCAAAATGTGGCCTGCATAATTTAGCCATTTCTTTTTCCAACTATCCATTCATTTTACACAACTGTCCACCAATTCCTTCCATAAATTTGCTTTGGAAGCCCCTTCAAAGAGTGGAATTCCTAGATATTTATTAGGAAGAACACCTGCCTTCATTCCTAATAATCTAAGCGCATGTTGCTGAGTAGGGATAGATGTGTTGAAGAAAAAAACTTCAGATTTGTCCCATTTAATAAATTGCCCAGAGGCTGCACTATATAAATATAAGGCGGCCTTTATAACCCTGGCCTCCCTTGTAGATGCTTCCCCCATGAGATATATATCATCTATGAATTGTAAATGAGTAACTGGTTCTAAACCTCTTGCAATCTTTAACCCTTTCCAATCTCCCCGACCCCCTGCTTGTTTGATTGTTCTACCTAATACTTCAGCACGAATAATAAAAAGGAAGGGTGACAGAGGATCCCCTTACCTTATGCCAATAGTGGTGTCAAAGAAACCTTGAGGAATACCATTGATTAGTATTGAAAGGCATGTGGTAGAGATACAAATTAGAACCCAGTCACACCATCTAGAATCAAACCCAAATTTATGCTGCACTTTTATTAAGAAAGTTATATTCACATTATCATATGATTTTTGGATATCTAGTTTGATCATCATACCTGAATTCTTTCTCAATTTGATAGAATGTATTGCCTCATGAACTACTATAATTCCTTCATAAATTGATCTTCCTGGGGCAAATGCACTTTGTTCTGCTGAGATAATTGAAGGCAACTTTGATTTCAAACGGTTAGCCATTACCTTAGCTATTACCTTATATACCGTGTTGCACAAAGCTATCGGTTGAAAGTCGTTAAAGGTTTATTTATTTCCCTTCTTAGGGATTAGAGTTAGAAATGTATTACTAAAATCTTTGAAAATGAAACCCCCTCTTCTTGACTCTTCTACCACCCCACATAATTCCTTCCCAAGGATATTCGAATCTTTTTGAAAAAATAGTGTTGGAATCCATCTGGTCGAGAGGCTTTATCACTACCCAAATTGAATAGAGCCTTTTTCACTTCTGCTTCATTGATGACCTTCATAAGCATGCTATTCTGCTCCTTTGTGACAAGTTGTGGTAGCACTTCAATAAGGTTGTCATCCGCTTCCACCATTCCTATCTTCTTTGCAAAGATTGCTGAGAAATAATCTATTGTCACTTTATTGATTTTTTATCCCTCAACTATATTTCCTTGTCCATGTTTTATAGAGAAAATCTTGTTTAATGATCTTCTTCCCTTAACTGAGTTATGAAAGAATTTTGTGTTTTTATCCCCTTCTTTCAACCACAGCTCCCTTGATTTCTGCCTCCAAAAGATTTCTTCTCTGTTTAACACTTCATTATATTTTTGCTTTAACTCGACTTCTTGATTGTAGAGATTACAATCCATTCCTCCTTGAACTCTAATTTCATTCAAGGCAGCTAATTCATTTTCCAGATTGATCTTTTCTTTGAAGATATCTTTGAAAACTTCCCTATTCCATACTTTAAGGTTCTCCTTTAAGTGTTGAAGTTTTTTGAAGAAAATAAAGGCACAATTACCAGATTTCCTTGGGGCATTTATCCACCATACTTTAATAATTTACAAAAATCTTTCCTCTCTAAGCCACATTTTTTCAAATCTGAATGGTGCCCGTTCTGGAATTGCATCTTCAAGTATCCGTAAGCAGGTTGGGAAGTGGTCAGATCTTGTTATTGGTAAAATTTCAGCTTGACATAGCCACTTGGTTTTCTCCTAATTACCCCCCAGAAGAAACCTGTCTAACTTTTCAGCAATATTGGTGAATCCCACTCTTCTATTAGTCCATGTGTATGTTCCATTTTAGAAGCTTACATCGTGTAGTTCATTCCTGGTCACAAAATCTGCAAATTCTTTTAGGATTTGACTGATCCATCCTTTCCCACCCAATTTTTCTGTTGGTGATAGAATAGCATTGAAGTCTCCTCCAAGCACAAATATATTTTCATTTAATCGACTAATGATCCCTCATAAGTTTTTCCATAGCTGTTGTTTCTCTTCTTGGTTGCACGGGTCATATATATTGAAGGCAAAAAACCACGTATTCATCTGGAAGGATAAAACCTTTATTAATTTCCAATGCTTACCTTCCTCAACTAAACTAACATTTATTCCTACTTATTTCCATAAAATTCCTAACCCTCCTAAAGCACCATCCACTTCATTAAAGAGTCCACTCCATCTTCCAAATTTTCTCGTGAACTGTAAAACACCATCACCGGTTAGCTTTGTCTCTTGTAAAAAAACTAAATCTGGTTGGGCTTGATCAAAACATCTTTTGATCAAGTGCCATTTGTCAGGGGCATTGCAGCCTCTGACATTCCATGATAGGAGTCTCATGGCTTTCGGGAAGAGAGGTATCCTCTTCCCCATCATAGAAATTTTGACTGGTCAGATGCACTTCTAGCCATGGCAAGCCTAGCCTTGGTTAATTTACACCCTCGTTGTTGTTTTTCTTTTACATCTGGTTTTTGATCTTTGACTTAGTTTGAATTATAGTTCGTTGCTCCAGTATATCCATTTGATCATGAAAGCCTAAATTATCATCCCCCGCTTCTTCATGCTGAGTTTCATATTCTGACTTTGTATTCCAGCTTTGATATGCATTTTTTTCCATGTCTTCCATTGATTTTTCTGGATTTATGATCAGTGAGATTTGAATGTCTTTGCAAAAGTCCAAATTATAATTTTCCATCTCTTCATTAAAGTGTCCCCTCTATGCTGAAAGACAAACCCCTTCTATTGGGAAGTCTGGTTTAAAGATTCTATCAGTGAAAGCATGCTTATTGGTTCTGGGGGTGTGTAAAACTTCGTCCCATGTGTCTGGCACAATCAGAGACGCCTCGCTATCCCCTCTACATTTTGAGATTCCTTTATATCATCATTAAAAGGATTCACTATTGGAGAGAAATGAGTCTCCTTTACCACTTGAGTGGACTTTGGGCTTTCTACATTTGTAGATGGGAAGATAGCTGTATTGTCTTTTACTTGCTCCCTAGTATCCCTAGAAGGTTCTGGGCTACATACCATTTGATGTGCATACATCTTATTTAAATCTTGTCTTGAAATCATTTCTTCCTCAAATCCTATAGACCAAGTAAGGAGTCTAGTTCTTTTATTTTCTATCTCTTTTATCCATTCTATGTATTTATTGGCTTCTAGTCCTTTTCCATTTTCAATGTCCTTCTTTGTCTCTGATGTCTGCATTCTCCACCTCAATTTTAATCTCCATTCCCCATTTTCCATCCCAAGAACAACATAGTCTGGGATCTGATAGAACTTCTGAATATTAACAAGCACTTTGGAGTATATGTAGAGGTCATTACAATCTACTGCATCCTCATATTTTAGGAAGATCCCTAGACTGTTCCCAATTTATTTTAATGTTTCCTCGTCCTTATATTCCCATGGAAGGTTCTGAAGTTTTAGCCACATCACAATATTTTCTACTTCTTCCTTATCCAGGTTGAAGTTAGGTTTCCAATCCCGAATGTAGATACCTTTTCCATCCAACATGTAAGGGCCATTATTCAGGATCCATTCTTTGTCCATTTTTTTTGGGCTTATCATGAGGATGAACTCATTTTTTAGGGTTTTGATCTCAAATTGGTGCCCCCAATTTATCTCTATCCATTTTTGGATTTTTGTTATAGATGGCCACGGTCCTATCCATTTCATAAAGAAATCTCTATCTTTCATTCTATTAACTGATTCATTCCATTGGGGATTATTAATCAATAAAGATGTTTCTCTTATAGGGATTAGATCATCTACCTTTTTTCCAATGGTTTGTGTATCCATTACTGGTTTGCTAGATGTTCCTTCCTTACTAGTTTATTTTGGGCACCAAAACTTGCCCTCAATCTGTTTAAAGTTGAAGTTTCTTGGGCGCATGAAGGATCCACCAAGTTTCCAAACAAAGGGTGCTCTATTCTCCCTACCATGTGCATTCCACTGCCCTTCAGTATTTTGCATTGTATTCTATCGTGGGGGAATCCATCCCACTCTAGTATTAAGCTGGCCTCTGCTTTTCATTCCCACCCGATGCATTCTATTTTGGCCCCATCTGTTTTGATTGGGCATCTCATTCTTAAAGTTCCTCTATGAATTATATCCAACAAACCTTTTTTCTGGTTGTATCCATTGCCTCTGCCTTCTGCTTCTAAACCCTTTTGATCTATAGCCTTTTTCAACAAAGCTATTACTGCCACGTCCTTTACTTCCAAAGCCATAATCTCCCGAGCCCTTTCCACCAAAGATGTTTCCTCCATAGCCAAAACTACCAGAGCCGTTGCCTCCATAGCCATTTCTGCCAGATTCATTTCCTCCATAGCCAAACCCACTAGAGCCGTTGCCTCCATAGCCATTTCCGCCAGATCCATTCCCCCATAGCCGTTACCCCCATAGCCATTACCTCCATAGCCATTACCTCCAGAGTCGTCGCCCATATTTTTTATTCTTAGGTTAATGTAACTTATTAGTATTTTATCATTATTGCATTGGTCAATTTCTACCTAATTAGGGTTTGTAATTCTCTCCAAAATATCTCTATGTATTATAAATAACTCATTGCAACATTAAAATCTTACCATGTCATCCATAAATAACTTCAAGTTGTTGTCTCCAATGTGAAATATTCCTTCAATATTATTGGTCAAAATATACCTTGAATTCATAATCAGATCTGTGCACAACTACCAAAGAATTGACTTATTCAACTCTTTAAACAATGTAATACATTCTTTATGTTGTCCAAATTCATTGAATCATGCACTGTCATAACCGATTTGACCAAGTAATCAAAACTGTAAAATAACCTTTACTTTTACCTGTTCACTGAATTGATCGGTTGGTGGTCTGTTCAAATGCCTTTTTTGGTGTGACCTAAGTGGCATGGTAAAAAATATTAGTATACCTATTGTATTTACACCTTCCAATATACCGATAGAATACTTGTCTTCTTTTACCGATCTTTCCTTCACCTATTCTCTTGTTCACTGGTTACCTTTTTTATTTAACTTCTTGTTACCGATTGTTTATACTGCGTACCAGTTGGTATACCTTTATTTAATTACACAAAAATTTATTGCCTATGTACTGGATTTCAAACAATGACAACCATACTCTATAAGATTATCATCAATGCCATCTATCACCATTCTACAATCAAAACCTTCAACATATAGTACATCATCATTTGTATTATTACCATCTAGAGAAATGGATCCTCTTCCTCTAATCATACCGCCAATGTTATCACCCACTCTTATTATACCACCATTTTTTTCATAGCTGATAAACTTTCTCATGTCACCAATCATGTGGTGTGAACAACCACTATCTATCTACTAATCATTTATTCTATCCAATTGTGCAACTAATGCTTTCACTTCTTCAATATTAGAACTAGTTAGATCATTTGGTAAAGAGTTCTTTTCAATGATATCATTGACAACAATACTAGGAATTAGATCTTTATTTTCAACAACATTCCAAACAACAATATCTGGTATATATTCCTAAAAAATAGTCCCCTCAACAACATTAGTATTAACTAAGATAAGTTTTTCAACATCATTACATGCATAAACACTACTAGAAGGAACATCTTCAAATATGGATTTCTCAACATTACTACTGGTATGAGTATCAAGCACAAGACCTTTAGTAGAAATGTAATTATCATGATCATTAAATACATAATCTTCATGATGCAGGAGCATCTTGGGTTCATGGATATCCTATGTCAACCAAAAATATGTTTTCTTTTGAGCTCGGTAACTTGCTGGAGACTTTCAGTAAACTACTTGGTAACTATTTTGGAGTTCTCGGTTGAAGTTTCTTATCTCGGTTCATCGTCAAACTCACTTACTATTCTTGGCCTAGTTTCATCAAACGGTCTCGATGGGTGTTTCTATTTCCTTGGTGGTTTCCTATTTCCTATCTCATCGAGTAATTGTTGTTTTGTTGGATCTTTGGGTAGGCATGCGTAGTTAATTTTGGTCATGATATTAATGTTGGGATCACTCGTTAGGAAACATGTGAACCTAAATCTAGGTCGTTGCTTTCTCCAATGTTGGATCTTGAGGATATTTTGGGCTGACCTTTTCAGTAGCCTCTTGTATAAATGTAATGATCTTTTCTTAGGTTTAGGGTAGTGAATTTAGGAAGAAGAAGCTAGAGATTATGGATCTCACATGTATGAGGATTGTATCTGAATAGATTTTGAATGTATTGGCTATAACCGGGAAGGAGTTACAACCCAATATGTATGAATTTTGATGAATAAATATAAAGTATTTTTATTCCTTCTCCCCTTCTCTGTGTTTGATCTTCCGAGTTGTGATTATACAAGTAGGTTGGGTATTTGAGAGTGCCTTTGGCACCAGGTACTAACCCTCCTTGTGTCAGGTGGTATCAGAGCGAGATTAGATCAGAGGTTCCTTCTTGTAAATCCTAGTTGGTTATTTGTTGTGGGGTAGCAGATTGCAATTTGACCTACAATTGTAGAGGGCTTCAAGATGGTTTGAGGGAAGCAAAATGAAGATCTAGGATTAGCTGATATGCTAAGACAAATTTTTTCTAGATTAGAAGTTGTTGAGACAGCCCAATGCTGAGGAAGACATCTTGATGATTTTAGTGATGATAAAGTCAAGGAAGTGTAGGAGGAAGCCACACCTGCACCTATAATGGATCAAGGAGAAGAAATATTCCTACAAGCATTGAAAATTTTGAAGTCCATACCATAGTTTAATCCTCCTGAGTATATTGGAAAGTTGAATTCAGATGAATTTATAGACTGAATAACCGAGTTGGAGAAATACTTTGAGTATGAGAACATATCAGAGGAGAAAAAGGTGAAGATTGCAAGAACAAAATTGAAAGGCCATGCATCCTTGTGGTAGGAGCATCTGCAATTGGACCAAAAGAAAAAAGGTAAAGACAAAATCAAGGTATGGGATAAGATGATAAATAAGTTGAAGGGAAGTTTCTACCTTGTGATTATCAGATTAACCTAGTTAGGAGAATGCAAAGTTTGAAGCTGAAAGATAGATCTGTGAAGGATTACACCGAGGAAGTTTATAGGTTAGATATCAGATCTGGACATGCTAAAGATGAGGTGGAAATAATTACAAGATACCCTAATGGATTAAGGAGTTCTATTCAAGAAGAGATTAGTTTGGTGAAGATGGAGAGTATTGAGGATGCTTATCATTTTCCCCTAAAAGTTGAGGATAAATTGAGTAAAAGACATGATAAAAAACAAAGAGGAAGAGGTGGTAGATTACCTAGAGGAAAAGGTAGATCTTATGGTGAAAATAGTAGATCTGACCAGGACAAGACAGATCAAGGAAAATGCAAGACCGAGTGGAAAGGTGGAAGTTCATTCAGAGGAAGAGGCAATTACTGCCAAGGTGGATATGGCAGAAGAGGATTCCAAGGAACTTGTTACAATTTTGGAGAAGAGGGACATAGATCATTTGAGTGTACACATGCAAGAAAGAAGGTTGGTAGTAGCAGAAATGCTTTGGTAGAAGAAGTTCACCCAATGAACCTGAGAAGGAAGGAAACCTGATGGTCAGAAGAATATTGTAAAGTGAAAATAATAAGAAAGTTCCGGTAAGAAAGAGTTTGTTCAAGAACAGATGCAAAGTTGCAGAAATTTTTTGGAAAGTGATTATTGATAGTGGAAGTTCGGAGAATCTGGCATCTGAATAAATGGTTACGAAGTTGCAGTTGGAAAGATTAAAGCACCCAAAGCCATATCAGATTTCATGGATCAAGGATGAGCATACAATTATGGTAAGTGAACAATGTTTCATGAATCTGAAAATTGGAAAGGATTATGATAAGGTGTTGTGTGATATTATGCCTATGGATTGTTGTCATATTTTGTTGGGTAGACCTTGGGAGTATGATAGACATGCTATACATGATGGAAGATTGAAAAAATATACTATTTGGGTTGATGGCAAGAGGACAATATTGATACCTTTGGTTGAAGAATATGTTGGTGAGATATGTACATCTGTAAAAGTTTGTTTGATGGAAGGTAGACAATTTGTTAAGGATATGAAGATAAATGATGTATGTTATGCTTTGATTCCTAACAAACCAAGTGAGAAAACAAAAGATAAATCTCCTAAAGAGATTGAGAAGTTTCTCAACGAGTACAAGGAGATAATTTTAGATAATGTACCTGATGGTTTGCCACCGAAGAGAAATATTAGTCATTGTATAGATTTGATTCCTAGAGCTAGTTTGCCGAACAAGGTACCACACTGATTGACACCAAAAAAGAATGAGGAACTCAACTGACAAGTTCATGAGTTGTTGCAGAGGGTTTAATCAAAGAATGTTTGAGTCTATATGTAGTACTAGTTATGTTGGCACCTAAGAAGAATGGAGAATGGAGAATGTGTACTGATTCAAGAGCTATAAATAAGATAACAGTTAAGTATCAATTTCCTATACCAAGAATGGATGATATAATAGATTATTTGAGTGGAGAAAAATATTTTACCAAGATTGATTTGAAGAGTGGAGATCATCAGATTAGAATCTGAGAAGTTGATGAATGGAAGACTGCTTTCAAGAAAAAAGAAGGTTTGTATGAATGGTTGGTTATGCCTTTTGGTTTAACTAATGCACCGAGTAGTTTTATGAGGTTCTAAAGAAATTCTTTAGTAAATTTGTGATTGTGTATTTGGATGAAATTTTGATATTCAGTAATACTAGAGAAGATTATTTGTTGCAAATTAGACATGTACTGCGGAGATTGAAAGAGGAAAAGATGCTCATTAATTTGAAAAAGTCTTCCTTCATGAAATAAGAACTTGTGTATTTAGGATTTTTGATTTCAACTGATGGTTTGAAGATGGATCCTAAGAAGGTTGAAGCTATACTTAATTGGCCTACACCTAAGAATGTCGGTGAGGTAAGATCATTTCATGGATTAGCAAGTTTTTACCAAAAATTTATTAGAAATTTCAATTTAATTTGCAATGCTATGACTAAGACAATGAGAGGATATAATAGATAATTCAAGTGGACACATGGAACTGGTAAGTGTTTTGAGACTTTGAAACAAAAGGTTTCTAAATTGCCCGTGTTAGCCTTACTTGATTTCAATAAGGTATTCCAAGTTGAATGTGATGCAAGTTGTAGTGCAATAGAAGCTGTTTTCAGTCAAGAAGGTAAACCTGTTGCTTTCTTTAGTGAGAAGTTGAATGATGCTAAAAGGAAATGTTCTGTGTATGATCAAGAATTCTATGCTATTGTCCCAGCCCTAAAGAAATGAAGACATTATTTTATGCCAAGTGAATTTGTTTTGTATACTGATCATAAGGCTTTACAATATTTGGGTAGTCATAATAAGTTGAATCAGAGACATATGAAATGGGTAGAGTATTTGAATAATTTCATATTTGTGATAAAGCATAAGAGTGGAGTATCCAACCGAGTTGCTGATGCATTGAGTAGAAGAAGATCTTTGTTGACTGAAATGAGAATTGAGGTTCTTGGTTTCAATGATATGAAGAATTTGTATAAAACAGACCCTAATTTTTCTGAGCTATGGAGAATGTGCAGAGCTCCTATTCCATATAAACCGAGTAGGTTTGAAGACTATTTCATTCAAGAAGATATGTTATTCAAATAAATTTAGTTATGTATACTGAGAGGATCAATGAGTGATATCAACAGATCAATGAGTGAGATCAAGAAGGTCAAGAACCTAACAATGGTGATATCATGTATATAAAGAGACAACTCGATTCATTACAAATTGGTGTGGGTGAATGAATGAAAAGAGGATGTTAAAGAGAAACTGATCAAGAGAAAATTCATACAATCCTGATCAATCAGGCTGAGGAAAGAGCTAAAGTTTTCTGCGGACACCGAGCAACATAGCACAACATCACCGAGTAGAATCAAAGTGGAGCAAAGGTATAAACAAAGTTATATTGATCATAATAGTTTTATGAGATTACAATAGATCTGAAAATCTGCAAGTATAAGTTGTATATGTGAACATATCATATTGTTTTAGTTTAACCATTGATTCAAAAAGTATCTTAATCGAGAAGGATTTAAAGATCCTTTCTATATTGAGATAAATCCCAAGGAGTATCAAAAATTTTGATCATGAAGATAGCATGAGATGCTAGATACCAATTGACAGGCCAAGTGAGTGTTTGATCAAAGATGGTAGCATAGAGATGCCCGATATCAAGTGACAGACTAAAATTTTAAATCCTCTAACAAGGTCACACCTAACAGTGTGTTTGTAACCTTTAACAGGGTTGGCTCTTCACCTAGCTCACTTGAGAAGAGTGAAAATTTTGGGTTACCGGTCCCAAGTGGTTTTTCCCTTAATAGGGGTTCCACATTAAAAATCCATGTGTCAATGTGTTTATGAGTCATTACTTTAGTGGTTTGCATTACACTTAACTTAATTGGATTGAACGATATACTCTAGATAATTTACTATCTTTCAGTAAATTAATAGAATGCTATTCGGTAAACACACAGTAGAAGGTTTTACAAAGCATTCCGAGAAGTAGTAATTTGATAAAAGTATTTGGAGACATTCATCTTATAGGACAGAGGATAACTAGAGGTATAATATTGTCATACTAAGTTTTAAGGGTTGATTACTGGAATATTTTTGAGGCCACTGATTCACCCCCCCTCTCAGTTATTACTAACAATTGGTTTTAGATCTTGTGTGCTTAGAAAGGGAGTTTAACAGCTCAAGCAAAAGGTCACAAGATGAATAGACGAGATGTGCCCAAGTTGAATATAAAGAACTTTGCATCATGGCAAAGTAGAATAAGACTCCACCTATTAGGTATTGAAAATGATATTGTTCAATACTTAGATACTGAATATGTGCTGCCTACATGACCTCATACTCTTGAGCAATTAAGAGTCAAGCATGAGCATAATTGCATGATGATAGAACTTGCATCATCACTCTCTGATGCTGAGTTTGAAGATGTCAAAACCTGCACCTCTACAAAGAAAATGTGGGATAAGTTGAAGCTTTTACATGGAGGAGATGCCAATGTACTCAGAAAAAAGGAATAAAGCCTAAGAGGGAGCTTTGATGACCTAAGGATGAAAGAAGGAGAAAATATTACTCAGTATAGCTATAGAATCAAAGAGGTAGTAAATGATATCTGAGGAGTTGGAGGTGTACTTGAAGAGGAGACAGTGGTAAGCAAAATCTTAAGAACCTTATTGCCTG
This sequence comes from Thuja plicata, assembly GCA_018584345.1. Lineage (NCBI taxonomy): Eukaryota > Viridiplantae > Streptophyta > Pinopsida > Cupressales > Cupressaceae > Thuja > Thuja plicata. Next base: position 653,566 of record MU224286.1, on the reverse strand, counting down.
TTTACGCTATTAGAGTTTCTGCTATTCAATAAATGAGAGTAGTAGAAAACAATACACTTACTCTAGATAGTCTGATTGGTAGACTAATTTCATTGGAGATGAATAACTTTGATAGTAGTGTCTTACCATCTATAGAATCTGCATTCAAATCTTCTCTATAGATAAGTAACTCAAGTCATAGACATGTTAGAAATGATAGTGACAGTGATAGTGAGGATCAAGGACTTGATGATATTGAAGCACTAATGACAAAAAGATTGCAGAGAGGCAAAGACAGATACAAAGGTAAATTACCACTTGTATGTTTCAATTGTAAAGAGGTTGGACACTTTGCTACAAGAGGTCCAAACCGAAGAAAAGATGACAGAGGAAATGACAGATCATATGAGAAGAAGCTTGATAAAGGTGAAAATAAAGATTACTGAAGCAACCGACAATCTGACAAGAGAGATACCCGAGACTACAAGGAAAAAGGAAAGAAATCTTGTTACCTCGCTAAGAACAGAGTTGATGACACTAAAACCAAATCAGAAGAAGACATCGAGATGGTATTTGTAGCCATGAAGGATGGTTTAGATGAAGATGAAGAAAGGTATGTAGAAACTTCTCTCATATCTAAAGTTAGTAAAAATGATGTTTGGATCATAGATAATGGCCGCACTCACTATATGACCGGTGATAAACAAAAGTTTGAGACTTTTGAATACTATAATGGTGGTTCAGTGAGAATAGGAAATGATACACCTTGTCCAGTTGAAGGTAAAGGAACCATAATGTTGAATAACCTAATAAAATGTGAAAATTATTATTGGGTTAAAGGAATGAATTACAATTTTCTAAGTGTTTCTCAGTTGAACAATTTAGGTCATAGAGTAGCATTTGAAAATAAGAAGACAAAGATCTACAATGAATCAGGAAGGTTGATTGGTACTAGTGAGCAGACAAAAGGTAACCTTTTCTATCTTAATGAAACTAACACCACTTGTTTAATGGCTAGAAATGAAGACATATGGTTGTGGCACAAAATATTGTGTCATGTGAGCTTTGACAACATGATAAAGATAAGAAACAAAAGGAATGTCAGAGGCTTACCGACAATGACTAAGCCTAAGCATACTGTTGACGGGGTTTTGCTGATCGGGTCCGCCAACAGTCATAAGTTATCACCGGGTACCGGCTAACTCCGCCTGCAAAGGTTATCCGGGGAAGTTAGATTCCCCGGGCCTTCAAGCACCTGGGTGTCAGGTCACGATGGTGCGGGGCTCAGTTGGGAGAAGTGACTATTTTCGAGGGGGATAGCTAGTTTCTTCAACTCGTTCTCTCCGAAGATTCAATGAGGTAAGGTTTCCCCTAGCATTCTACACTTAGCAAATAAAATGAAAAAGATCCTGCAGGGTTAGAAACACTTCATCTAACTATAGTCATGTTTAAATGTTCAGAACATCAATAATACTCTGAGATACTACACTAAATACCGAAGAAATACACAACCATCAGCTAGTACTTTATCAGTAGTGAGGGAAAAGAGGTCGTTAATCTATTTGACGTATTAGAGTAGAAGACATAAAGAACATGAAACATAAAATACCATTAACTCAGAAGCATGAATGCCGACAAAATCATTGCAAAGAATTCTCCCTTCTTCATTAATGTCTTTTCTAGAAAGCACTGGTGCGTGATACAATGGTGGCTCCAGGGGAGCATCTAACTATTGAAAAATAGAACAATGGAGCGTTGAGCTCTGCAACTAGAATGAGAAATCACCTTTCTATTGCTGTGGGCAACAAAATCATCAATTTTGCCGACCCTTGGAAATGGGCCGGTCTAGCTATTTATACAATTTTCTAACCCTAACCCTATTTTACATCATGTTTCAATAAAATACAATATCTGTGGGCCGGTACTACCTGCGCCACCCTACAAAAGACCTTAAGACAGAATAGGCCTGTCGTGTCAGAAGAATGAGACAAGAATATACAGCAGAAGAATCAGCCTTGAGAAGAGAGCCAGGAAGGAGAAGGAAGAAAGTAGGTCCCCCGGGGATTGAGGCTACATGCCTCATAAATGGGAAATGCGGCACCCTGTCTCCAATGCACCAGGTGTACTTCTAAACAATGCCTCGAGAAGACCATCCTATCAGAAAACCTATTATAGAGTCGACACCCCCTTGGCGTAGCCAACTACCTTCTGATAGCCTTTATTAGCCGCTCCTAAAAGTGACTGGTCAACCTCGGGGACCGGGACACGGATCACTTGAAAGAATACAAAATTTGGGATCCGAGACTCTGGGATCCGGGAACTTACGTTTCCAAAAGAATAAAGAATACCTAGTGTTGAGTTATCTCCGGCCTCCGGAGAAAGCTCAAGGTTGTTTATTATCATTGAAAGCCTGGAGGAGGTGGGAGATGCCATCTTCGTCTACATCCTTCAGGCTGGCCCTTCGGTACTTAGCCACTTCAATTTGTTCCCCTAGGTCCGGAACATTCTCCTTAAACTCATCGGCCATTTTTGTCTTGTCGTGACCACTAAGAACCATACGAGTTAATTTTGTCATTTGGGCACTATCTATTCCCCCCAGGGATTGATAATGGGACTGCATCATTTCATCAAAACTCCCCAAAACTGAATCCTCCGACATGTATGTATCTGTATTAAGGGGGTCAGCCTCGGAAATCTTTGTTACAAAAGACTTGTATAAATTGAAAGAATATTTTACTACATTAACTTTCTCGTGCAGAGTCCCCACTAGTTGCTTGGTTACCTCCAATGTGAGGTCAAGCCTGGAGTGTTGGGTCCTCACAAAATCAAATGATTCATCCCCCAGAATTTTGGATTCAGAAATCATTTCCTCTCCCAGGCCAAGGAGTTCCTCAAGCTCTACCTTCCATGCTTGATAATTCTTGATATCACCCTCCCATAGGTCAATAAGAGTCTCCACCTGGTGTATAACATGCCGAGCCATATATAAGTCTGGGAGGGTGGATACCAGGAAACGCTAGGTGTTTCCTATTTGCAGGGCAACCCACTCGTCGATTGCCTGCGCCTTCTTCATCATAATTCACAGGGAGTCTATGTCGCTTTGCGGTAGATCTTCAGATGTGGAAGCCTCCGGAGGAGCGGCGTTGATAGGTCGAGCTAGCTCGGTAAGCAACCCCATAAGGTTTACATTTTTCACCTTTTCTGCTTTGAGCCTTTGGGCTTCCTTTTCATAATGGGCTTCTACTGCCCTAGCTACCTCCTTTAGCAAATCCACCTCGCCCTGTTTTCCTCTTTTTCCCAGCAATACCTCTGCAACACTGTAATCTCTGGGCTCTGCGGTTGCTTCATCGGCACCTGGGGGAGGTTTCACCACAATGGCCACCATTTCTCTGCCCGGCCCAGTTTGAAGAGTATGAACCGTCTGGGCTTTCTTGGCCTTTGGTGGGGCCTGGACCTGGGCCATCATTTCGGCCAGGGAGAGAGGAGTTTTGGGAGTGGACAGAGCTTTTCTTTTTATTCTCTCTACTAACCACTGAGGCGGCAGGGGTGGCTTATCTACCAGAGTCTGTTCTCTTGGTTCTTCCCTAGTGTCCTGTGGCTGCTCCTCAGTGATGGGGCCCTCATCCGTCCCTTTCCCTGTGTCTTCTTCATTAGCAACACCCATCTCCTCAGCCTTTTCTTGTGTGTCTATTGCTTCATCTGGACTTTTGTAGGCGTCCTTAGGGATTTCTTCTTCATGCCGCTCTTCTTGCTGCTTGGCCTCTACCACTGGGGTTTCTTCTTCTGTTGGCACATCCAGTGGCAGTAGGGGAGGTACCGGGCCCAGATTTAAAGTTTGGGCCGCGGTAATTACCTGCCCAAAGGTCGCTCCCGGGAGTGGTGCTTGGAACGTGGCGGCTGGGGTTACGGTTATTCCCAAAGGTCTGGTTTCCCCATCAGATGCCATTTGTTCATCTTGCGTTTGTTGGTCCACCCCCGGACTCCTCATTTCCCTAGCCTCTAAGGCTATCTCCGGCTCTAGCTCTGTTTCCTTTATCTATTTTTCCTGCTCCTGTGTAGGCTCTTGTTCCGTAGCCTCCTATTCTATTACTGGGACTTTTGTCTCTGTTTGCCTAGTTTCCCCCTGCAGATTTCCAAACTCGTCGGTTGTAAAGACATCATCAAATTCTCCCTACGAGGGGGGACTGGCTGGGACTTTGGCAGGCTCTATTTCCTTCTCTGGTTCCGGGGAACTGGAAGAGAGGATCTCCACTTGTGGGGCCTGGGACGTTCCCAACCCCAGCTCTGCCTTAGGCTTTTGGCTAGGCTTCTTCTTTCTTCGGGTAACCAAGGGTGGTCCCGCATCCTTTATTGCTGCTGCTTCTGTTGGATATACCCCTGTTGCCTTCACCATTAAGGCTACCAGTGACAGGGAGGAAGAGGGACGAATTGGCCCGGCCATTAGTACTGGAGTGGCCAGCCGTGTTATTAATTTCTCCCTCATCTGTTGGGAGGCTGCCACTGACTATTTTATTTGTTCTTTTATGGGGACTTCTTGTGCAGGAGGGGTCGTATCTATCTCTTTTCCTTTATCCACTCTCTGCGAAGAAGTCCCAGCCCCCAGAGTCAACTTTGGTGCTGGCTGGGCTGCTCGGTGGGTACTTCCGGGGCACACCTTCTTGAAGTAGGCATGACTTCGCTCGACCACCTCTCGAGTGAAGTCCTTAATTGTAGGCCCTTCCTGGGCATCCCAATTTACCGGTGGAAGGGTCATTGTATCGATCCCCTTTGCCTTGTACTGGGAATCGATAGTGGGGGCGACGTCTGTGAAGTCCTCTGGGAACCTCCGGAGCTTCAACTTTTGCATCATACCTGCCATCATTCTGATGTAGTGCCAGCTCTGGACCTCCATGTCATCTTGGTAATCTGCCCAAAAATCCTCCATATGGCAGTGATGGGGCTCTGAAGCCCGGGGAAGTGCCATTGCAATCTTGCCGTGCGGATCAAAATTTTTCTGCGCCAAATAAAACTCATCCAAGTTGTAGCTTTTTAGTTCGTTGTTCACCTCTTTTGCGGCAGCCAGGCTGCATGTGTAGTTCCCACAGATGATTGGGAACAGAATGTTGGTATCTTCTTCAAGGCAAAGAGTGCATGCACCTCCATTATCTACCTGTAGTATTCCAAGAGCACCATCTTGTCCCCACAGTGTTTGGGCAACAAGTAGGGTTTCCTGGAGAAGTCGGTGACCCTAATGTAAGTGTGCTATTGGAATTGGATGTAATAATGTCCATAACTCTAGACCAAATTCATCACCTCTGAGGATAGGTGGTATCCTGCATCCCGGGTGGGTGTGAGCAGGTGATAGTAAACGAAGGCATCGTTTACCCGGCAAAAATAGGGGAAACCTTACCTTATTGAATCTCTGGAGAGAATGAGTTGAAGAAACCAGCTATCCCCCTCAAAAATAGTCACTTATCCCAACCGAGCCCCACACCATCGTGACCTGACACCTAGGTGCTTGAAGGCCCGGGGAATCTAACTTCCCCAGATAACCTTTGCAGGGGGAGTTGGCCGGTACCCCCGGTACCCGGTGACAACTTATGACTATTGGCGGACCCGATCAGCAAAACCCGTCAACAGAAACTGGCGCTAGAAGGATTGCATGAACTCATGCCCCTCCCAAGATTCTGATTTTACACCTCTTGAGGGTTCCCCGAGTTATAGTTTTAAGCGTCAAGGCTTTAGCGGGATTGAATCTTTCTCCCCAGCAAAATTTGAAAGAATCCTTAGGTCTGCCCCGAACCCTGGAAGGTTTGTCAAACTCGAGCTTCCTGCTCAAAAGAGACAAACACCAAAACTCACACCGGCCACTATTGTCTGGGGGTCTAGCATACCTCAGAATACCAAAACTTCTCAGGCAATCCCGGGAACCAGGGCCCAAACTATCCAAAATCAAGTTTCCCTAATGGCTGCATATTTCAGGAACACCGGGTCCCCCATGGGAACTTTTTCGGGCGCAATCAATGACTTACCCTCCCACCTAGAGAAGATATGCCCATGATATGAGCACTTAGGATCACGGACCGCGGAAGAGAATTTACAGGCATATAAAGATGCCATGAACCGACATCGGATCCAGCATGAAGATGTTGCAACTTGGATGTTTCCTTTATCTTTAGGACAAGGTGAGTTGAACTGGTACCTTAACCTTCCTGCCAACTCCATAAACAGTTGGCAGGACATGGAGGACGCCTTCCTGGCTGCCTTTCGCATACATGTGGACCTAGCCTGGTCCCATAGCCAGTTTATCTCCATCAAGAAGGAACCCAATGAACCTCTCGCAACATTTAACCATCAGTTCCAGCGTGCTTTGAAGCGGTGCACGGGCCCTTTTATTCCATCGCCAGAAGTGACCATATAGACTTACCTTAACACGATGGACCCCTTCATTTCCACCCTCCTTTGGAGAACAACCAACGCGGGCGACCGGGACAGCTTGGCGAAGGTTTACAACCTAGCTTTAGAGTTATCCAGTGGTCTCAACAAATCCCCGGTGGGGATCGGGCAGAGTACGTCCTTCAACATGATCCCCAGCGGAACAACATACGCCGACGGGTATAACCCCAATCTGGCAATGGGTGCCCCCTCGATGGCAATGAATCCCCCACCACCCCTGATAGACCAGCAGGCCCGGTATGTGTACCCAATGTAGACCCAGGCGGTACCAGGCTTGGAGACTTTCCCTTAGAATCTGTCACAGTAGGCACAATAGTCTCAGGCACAACCGTCCAGAGTGCCCTTCTTTCAGTCGTCTGTGACTGGAGGATTTCCGACCTTGATTTTTTCTAATATTGCTACCTTCCCGGGAAACCAACAACAACAAATGTCACATTGTGAGGCCAACACTTAGTTGACCGCCGAGGTTGAATCCCTCCAGCGAATATTGTCTACCTTGACAGTGGATATGGGTCAACTGAAGGCGGGGTCCTACACGCCTCAGAATTCAAATTTCCAGAGGGGAAACATTTTCTCTGGCCAACAAAATAACCATGCCGGGGGAAGGAATTTCAACAACAGGCCTAGGCCCAATAAAAAACAATGGAATAATAATGCGAACACCGGAGGCCCATCTCCGAACCAAAGTGCCAACCAAAACGGTGCTGGACCATCACATTTCACACCAGTCGCAGACTTCCAGCCCATGACTAATTGGTGCAGATCGCATGACACGGGTTCACACAACGAGGTAAATTGTGCCACGTTGGAAAAGGTCATCATGATCTCCCAGCTAGACAGACAACAGTCACATGATACCACCCCTCCAGAGCCTCTTGTTCAAGAGCCAATCCACAGTGCCTTCACCTGTGACACCATCTTCTTCGAAACTTTCGAGGAGGATGAAGAGGAATCTGAGTTACAGGGATTCTTTGATGAATCTATCCCACCCTTCGAGGCCAACACCTTTACTAACCCACGAACTCTATACAACACTCAGAGTCAGGTTGGTAAAGGACCAACTTACATGCCCACACCTCCTATCAAAGACACACTTCCTCCCCGGAATAACAGGACTGATCGATCCGCTCCTCTAAAGGGTCCTAGCTCTAACCAAGCTAAAGACCTAGCTGAGGAAAATCACCAGTTCCCGGGAGGAAGATTCGATATTACAAAGGTGTTAGAAAGGACCACCACCTCCATGACCTTGATGGAGGTCTTGCTAAACTGCCCCGAACAGAAGAAGTCTCTTCTGAAACTCTTGGGGAACTCAGAAGCCGTCAGCCGCCCACCCAAGACTCTCTCGTTCGAAGATGCTAACACGACCGTCTTCTGGGGGAACAATGAAGATCCTCCCTTCCTACTAGGCCTGAATATCCAAGGCAAAAATATACATAATTTCTTAGTAGACTCCGGAGCTTCGGGTAATATCATGCCCTTATCCATTTGTCAGAAGCTCGGATTCCATCCCACCCCATCTAATGGTGCAGTGATCCAGCTGGATAAGACTGCTGTGAAAATGGTGGGGGAATTGAAGAACGTCTTGATACAGCTTATCCAGGACCCCAGTATAGCCAGCATAATTGACATCCAAGTGGTGGACATCCCAGAGACTTATGGGATGTTATTAAGTTGGAATTGGTCTAAGTCCTTGAATGGATACTTTTCGACTGACTTCACCCATTTATGGCTCTCCTGGGAAGGAGAATCAAATAAGATCTAGTTTGAAAGTGAACCTCAGATGAAACAGGCCCTTACTGAGGTTGGGAGGGTCAATGAGGTCCTCTTCTCTGACACTTCCCCGGAGGTGTACCGACCCTTTGAAATCTTAACATTTGATTTCATCCCCGGAGAGGATCCCGTGGTACTACAGAGAGCCCAGGACCTAGAAGAAAAGATGAAAGTTGAGGTTGACTCTCAAGGTGTTGCAGCGACCCTTGCTACACTTCTATCTGACACTTGGTGCTGAGTACACTATCAGAAACATTCAGAGCTCGAATGTGTACCCTGCCTTTCAGTTGCTAACCGGTACCTTGATACCTTCCAGAATAAAAAACATATAGCTGATTCCCCGGAGCCTAATGTTCCTACGGGATGCACTTCGTTGGTGCCGCCTCTCCGGGAATCTCAAATCCAACCGCCTCTGGAGGTAAACTCTGCCTCCATGCTAGTAGTTCGGGATGGAACTAAGTCTCCCAACAACAATCCAAAAGATACCCTCCTTCCCCAGCCCCAGATCACGAACAACGACTTGTGGACGCTCAAGTTTGATGGGTCCCGATCCAAACAAGGTTACGGGGCTGGGATAGAATTAATCAACCCGCAAGGGAAATCCTTCCTCGCGTCCTACAGACTACAGTTCAACTGTACAAACAATGTCACTGAGTACGAGGCTTTGGTCCTTGGACTCTTATTTGCGTTAAGGAAAGGTGTCACCCGCCTCTGGGCTTTGGGTGATTCAGAGTTGATCGTCAAACAAGTCTGGAGTCAATACACATGTCACAACAAAAGGCTGGCCGCATACCGCAATCGGGCTTGGAGTCTTATTGAAGATTTTGATGCCTTTGGCATTGACCTCATTCCCCGGCGATGGAACTATGTCCCAGATGCCCTCGCCGTTTCTGCCAGCACACTTGAGCCAATGGCCAGCTCGCGACTTTGAAGATTTTCAGTTGAGATGGTCCCTAGCCCGTCTATTCCAGATAATATCACCCACTTTCAGGTTTTTGAGGACGATCAACATATCTTAGCCTTCATGGCGAATGTTGACATCTTTGAAAACCAGATAGTGGAAGAACAAGACCATGATGACACTGGGTAGGGTGACGAAGGCGATGTGATTATGGACCTACCTACTGACACCATCTCGAAGGGGATGGTTGCGCTGGAATGAATCTTTGACTCAGACCTTCGGGCCCAGGAAAAGATGTCATCCTCTTCCGAGGGAGGAAAGTTTGAAAAAGTTAACATCGGCCAGCCCGGTGAGGAAAAGATGATACACATTGGTACCTCCTATTCCCTTGAGGAGAAGGAGAAGATTTTCATGGTTCTCCGAGAATACATTGATGTAATTGCATGGGGTTACGAAGATTTGAAAATGTATGACACATCCATTATGACTCACACTATTCCCCTAAAACCTGATGCTAAGCCCTTTCGGCAAAAGCAAAGACCAGTCAACCCCCTGATAGAACCTCTGATTCGTCAAGAGGTAGAAAAACTGCTGTCAGCCTGGATAATTTTCCCAATCTGGTACACTACATGGGTTGCCAATCTAGTCCCTGTGAGAAAGAAGAACGGTGAGATCCGCCTTTGCGTGGATTTCTAAAACTTGAACAAGGCCTCCAAGAAAGATAATCACCCTCTCCCTTCATTGGATGAGGTGTTACAGATAGTGAATGGATCCCAGATGATGTCCTTCTTAGATGGGTACTCTGGATATAACCAGGTCATGGTTAAGTATGAAGATAGAGAGAAAATAATGTTTACCACCAAGTGGGGAATGTTTGCATACCGGAGGATGCCCTTTGGTCTGATTAATGCAGGGGCTACATTTCAAAAGGCTATGGACATTGCGTTCGAGGGCCTTGTGAATCGGTGCATCATCATCTACATGAATGACTTGACCATCTTTTCCCAGGACAGGCGTGACCATTCCGCCCATCTCGCTCAGATTTGCGAGAGATGTCACCGGTATGGAATATCTCTCAACCCCAAGAAGTGTATATTCGGGGTCACTGAGGGGAAATTGGTCAGGCATATCGTCTCCAAGAAGGGCATATCCATCGACCCTGAGAGGGTCGAATCACTGCCAAACTTACAAATGCCTGGAAGCAAGAAGGAGATGCGATCCTTCTTCGAAAAGATCAATTTTGTCCGGTGGTTTATCATTGGGTTCACAGAAATAGTCAAACCACTCAATGAGATGATGAAGAAGGATACCAAGATTGAGTGGAGTCTTGAAGTAAAGCAGGCGTTTGCCCAGATCAAACAGACAATAATGGAGGCACCTGTCCTGGCTAGTCTGGACTATTCCCTTCCATTTTACATTTACTCCTTCGCTTCTCCGCATTTCGCCGCGGCAGTGTTGACTCAAAAGGTTTAAGAGGAAGAACGACCAATAGCTTTCATGAGCTCCCCCTTCAAGAACGCTGAAGTCCGGTATTCACCATTAGAGAAACAAGCCTTCTCTCTAGTCCACGCTGTGAAGAAATTCTGGCATTATATTCTCTGGAGTAGGGTACACGCTATCATTCTGGACCAGGCTGTCAAGTCTCTGCTAATGCAGAGAGAATTGGGCAAGAGACAAGGGAAATGGAAGGCCATCCTTCAGGAATATGACTTAGAAATGCAGCCCATGAAGATAGTCCGGGGCCAGGGACTAAGTCAAGCGATGGCAGAAGAGACTCCCCGCATAGAATGTCAGGCTTACACAGTGGAGTCTATCACCTGAGATCTGTGGTATACCGATTTGGTATATTTGCTACTAAATAATAAATACCAGGAGGGATTACCTCCCAATAAACACCGCGCCCTGCGAATGAAAAGTGCCCACTTCATGATCAAAAACTCCACGCTCTACCACAGAAACTACGAGGGAGTGTACCTCCGGTGCATTGAAATAGACCAAGCTGTAAGGGTGATTGATGAATTTCACGAGCAGTTTGGATCCGGGCATGGCTTAGCCGACGCCACTTCCCATCAGATCCTTCAGGCTAGATACTATTGGCCCTGTATATTTAAGGATGTTTACACTCATGTTAGGAAATGCCACACTTGCCAAACCGCGACGCATCATGAGCATAACCCAGCTATGCCTTTACAACCAGTCTTCAAGGCTAGGCCCTTCGCCCAGTGGGCATTTGACTTCATTGGGAAATCAACCCCAACTCCTATACTAATCACCGATACATTCTTACTGCTACTGATTACTGCACTCGGTGGTCTGAGGCTATATCGTGCAAAAATAACACGACAGACGTAGTTATCAAGTTCCTAGAAGAGAACATCATCACAAGGTTTAGAATGCCCTTTGCTTTGGTATGTGACAATGGTCTAGCATTTTCTTCAGCGCAGTTACTCGAATGGACCTACAATCGGAGGGTCACTTTAAAATTTTTCAGCAACTATTATCCCTAGGGGAATGGCGTTGCTGAATCAACGAATAAGAATCTACTTGAAGTGATCAAACACCTGCTAGAGAAGAATCCCTGGGACTGGCATCAAAAGTTGAGATTTTCCCTCTGGGCGGATCGCATCTGTGTCAAGGCCACCCTAGGAACATCCCCATTCCATCTAGTTTATGGTCATAACCCTGTATTCCCGGTTAACTTACAGATCCCAGTTTTACACTTTATGCAGGAATTTAGCAACAAGGACGTCATCCTGGAGGTTCAACTCTTAAATCTGGTATGAATGGAAGAACAATGAGACGTAGCCCTTGAACATTTTGCATGTCATCAAGCAGTGGTAAAATGATGGTTCGACAGAAGAGCCCAATACAAGGCTTTTCAGATCTCGGATTTAGTCCTGTTGTGGGACAAGGCCCGGGAGAAGAAAGGAAAACATACCAAGTTCCAATGGCTCTGGCTCGGACCATACCTAATCTCAAAAATCTGTGGGGAAAATACTTACCTCCTTAACACCCTGACTGGTGAACTTTTCTCATTGCCTGTTAGTGGACAGTTTCTCAAACACTGCTTCGAGTAAGATAAGTTTGTCCAAAGTTGTATTTTATGTAAGCCCCCCCCGCTTGTAAATATTTCTTCCGGGTGCCTCGCTGCAAGGTACCATCTTGTAAGTAGCCTTCTTGGTTTCCCTCTGGGGCAGTCCTCTTTTGGTGTTTTTGCTTTCATTTTTAGTTTCCTTCCGGGGTCCCGGCGTTTTGCTCTGTCTTGTAGGAATAGGAATGCTTCGCATAAACTCTGGTTTCCGGTATGATGTCGGCGGCATGGTGAACTTTAGAATCTATCTTTAACATAGTGGAGCCAACCTATTCTCCAGGGTTATTTCATAGGTTATGACACATTTTGAGCAATCTCCTTCGCGTGTTCTCTCCGGGAGTCTGGCAATCAGTGAACAAAAGTATACAAGGAACAAGTAGTCAGACACGTCGATGGTAGATCGGTTGTACTGGTTGGTTGACCCAGGTCTAAAACTTTAAGGAATTATTTTTTGGGTCTGGAGTTTTATCCCCTCTTTGAACATCTAAGTATAGGTGGACAGGTGAAAGAAGTACCACCATTGAAATTAGCTAAGCTTAAGTTTGATGGTGAAAGAAGTACCGCCTCGCCACCTAGAAACAAACAAAATAAGAAGGGAAAGCGGGATGAAACTCCGGCCTCTGGGAGAAACAAGAAAATTAATGACTGGTTCGATGTAATTAGTGCCTCTTCTCTACTCCTCCCAAAGGTCATCAGCTTGATTTCCTTCCAAAGCACACATGACACCACTAATGAAGGGCTACATACTAGTTCTCGTGTGGTTTGATTCTCTCAGATATGTTCCTCGTCGCCTGTCAAATGCCTCGAGAAATGGCTTATTCCAGTTTTTCTAACCAGAGATTCTATAGTTCTCAAATGCGCTAAGGCATTTGTCCTAGATAGTCACCATTTGTTATGACCTGCATCCCCGTCCCTACATTTTGTGTGCAAAATGTTGGGTCCGCCTTTATTTCTTTTTTTTGTTTTGTTTTTGCTTGCGGCTCTTGACTTCTCTCCTTCTGTTTTCTTCTCTGGGGTTTTCTTCCTCGTTGTTTTGTTTTGTTTGGTTGGTTTTCTGCCTCTGGGACTCCGGTCCTGGAGGTTTTTCTTTGTCGGGAGCCATATTCCGGGCTCCGGGCTTTTTCGCCACGGTGTCTGAAAGGTGATCATCGTGGGGAATCCCCGGGCCCGGGGTCCAGAGGTTTTCTTGTCTGGAGATTGTTGGAAGGTGGTGGATTTCCTTTTTACCATGGGTATAAATAGAAGTTATCTGTCACTTTCACATTTACTACGATTAAAACAATCAAGCACTTAGAGCGATTACAGAGCGATTACAGAGCAATTTGCAGAGAATTAACTACAATTAGTGCTTAACACTTCCATCCTTCTCAGGCGATTGTGAGTGCTTTATAGTGTCGGGTTGTGATTGATCAAAAGCTATAGCTGTTGCAGAGCTCCCATGGTAACTTCCTCCTTTCCTCCACCTTTCAACATTCTCAGGTTGGTGTGTCTGTTCCAGCCGATTTTCTTTTCGTTTGTCTGGTGTTTCTTCTGTCTTGTTTTCATTTGTTGTCCTTCAGTTCTGTTTGTTTTCTTTTCTGGTTTTGACGTTCGTTGGTGGGTCGGCTCTGCCAGAGGGTTGTCCACCCTCTGCATAGAAGTGGCTGGTGTGTAGATTATGTATAAAGATGTATATACTTTGTGCCTTGCCTGGTTTCCCACGGATGTCATTTCGCGGTGTATATATGTGTAAATGTGTGTATATTTATTGTATATCCTCCCATTCCCCATGTATATCCCTCATCTCTTCATGTATATTTTGTGTATATCCTTTTGAATAGCTTGGCAAGGTGGTCGAGCTGCCTGTGTTGCTGGTTTTCTGCTTCTAAATCTGTTTCAGGGCAGAAAACCACCTGTTTGAAACTCGACTCTTGACCGGTTTCAAATAGGTAGTTTTCTCTCTCCTCTGTAAAACTAGCCAAACCCTCATTTATGTCCCATGTGCGTAATTAATTTCATCCAAGTGGCCTTCACTTTTCACGTGTTCGGACAGTTGGCTCTGTCGTCATAGCCATAACTCCCATTTAATACCTATGCACGTGGTGCCCACGTGGGCTTGATGGTTTGCCTTTTTACATGTCCTCACTAACGGTTACTTCTCCGGGCTCTAGGTCCCCTACCATCATCCATCCCGTGTCTTTACCAAGTGTGATAAAATTCCCAGACCCGGATACTCAGTCAAATCTTAAGTTCATGTAATACGTGTACTTTTTGGGATATTTTTGAATGAAACTAACTTTTCAGGAAAAGCAGGCATCATGGTGGTAAGATCTCCGAACCCTGGAGTATTTATTTGTTAATATATTCTAACGATCGCTTTGCCTTGTAGGTTTCTAGAGTACGCTTCCAAATATGTCTAAAGCATCTGCATCCTCTCCACCCGGAAGTCTAGAACTACCCTCTGCGACGGCTACCAGGGCGGCGGTAAAATCCAAAATGGAAAGGCCCTGGAGAAAATGCCCCTAACCATGAAGTTCGTGCAGGACAGTGTTATCATGGACTCAAAGATTGAGTCCAAAGTTAAACTCATTACCGACACCAGCGTCGGGACATGGCCAGAAATGCAGGCCTTAGTGAAAATCATGTACATCCAGCGACAGGCTGGAGATCAGCTGGCTATCAATATCGGGGATTCCAGGATCCTTAAGGTAGCTTGTTTCTCGTGCTCTGTACAATCTCTGGAGCTTATCCTCACACTGGCCGCCAACTACAACTCTTCTGTTCGGGCTGTTATGCTCGCAGCCCCAGAGCCAACCGGGTACCCTACTCCTCTGGTATCCCTCGACCCAGAGACATTCCAGGCGGGTCTGGGGATCCCTCAATTCACCAAGGCTTCTGTGGTTACAAGGTCAGATGCCTTGGCTCAATTCACACAGTTGGAGGATGCCGCCCGGGTATACATGAACACCCATTGGCTCAAGGTTCCAAAGAGGGACCCTAAGAGGATGAAAATAGAAATTCCCAGGTTTGAGTTCAAAGAGAGCATTCAGATGGGAATGATAGCGTTGGATCGGGTCTTTGGGTAGCCCTCTGCCCAATAATTCGCTAAGTGGATGTATTACTTCCTCCTCAGCATCTCCACCAAGGGAGGATACTTTGATTGGGCAGCCATAATTTCTAACCATGTCGACTCCCAGTTCCTTCAGCTGACCAGGAAGAAGAAATTTTACATGTCTTCCTATGTTTTCTGGGCCCTGGCGCAGTAGAGGCCCCACGCCCATGGACTACTTATAGACGGCATGCTCGGGATCAGCCCGGGACAAAAGACACCATGGGACCATTTCCCATAGGTTCAATGGGAGGCCAGCTTCCCTAGTTTTTTTCGGGTAAATGATGCCTTCGTTTACTATCACCTGCTCACAACCACCCGGGATGCAGGATACCGCCTATCCTCAGAGGCGATGAATTTGGTCTAGAGTTATGGACATTATTACATCCAGTTCCAACAGGACACTTACATTAGGGTCACCGGCTTCTCCGGGAAACCCTACTTGTTGCCCAAACACTGTGGGGACAAGATCGTGCTCTTGAAATATTGCAGGCAGATAATGGAGGTGCATGCACTCTTTGCCTTGAAGAAGATACCCAACATTCCGTTCCCAATAATCTATGGGAACTACAGATGCAGCCTGGCCACCGCAAAAGAGGCGGACAACGAACTAAAAAGCTACAACTTGGAAGAGTTTTACTTGGCGCGAAATTTTTTTGATCCGCACGGCAAGATTGCAACGGCACTTCCCTGGGCTTCAGAGCCCCTATCACTGCCATATGGAGGATTTCTGGGCAGATTGCCAAGACGACGTGGAGGTTCGGAGCCAGCACTACGTCGGGATGACGGCAGGCATGATACAAAATTTGAAGCTTTGGAGGTTCCCAGAGGACTTCTCAGACGCCACCCCCACTATCAATCCCCAGTACAAGGCAAAGGGGATTGATACAATGACCCTTCCACCGATAAATTGGGATGCCTAGGAAGGGCCTACAATTGAGGACTTCACTCGAGAGGTGGTCGATCGAAGTCATGCCTACTTCAAGAAGGTGTGCCCCGAAAGTACCCGTCGAGCAGCCCAGCCAGCACCAAAGTTGACTATGGGGGCCGAGACTTCTTCGCAGAGAGTGGATAAAGGAAAAGAGATAGATACGACCCCTCCTACGCAAGAAGTCCCCATAAAAGAACAAATAAAATAGTTAGTGGCAGCCTCCCAACAGATGAGGGAGAAATTAATAACATGACTGGCCACTCCAGTACTAATGGCCGGGCCAATTTGTCCCTCTTCCTCCCCGTCGCTGGAAGCCTTAATGGTGAAGGCAACGGGGGTAGATCCAACAGAAGCAGCAGCAATAAAGGATGCGGGACCACCCTTGGTTACCCGAAGAAAGAAGAAGCCTAGCCAAAAGCCTAAGGCAGAGCTGGGGTTGGGAACGTCCCAGGCCCCACAAGTGGAGAT
>MU224286.1:604093-623882 GCA_018584345.1 Thuja plicata | reverse complement strand
AACCCATCTCTCATGAGCATGAATGGTACACTCAACACTCATCATATCTAGGTGATTCTCATAGGGGCAAAGAATTGGGAGTCCTTGGGAGGTCATCCATCCTTGCATTCCTTTGACTAAAGAAGGCTTTCCATGGGAGATGACTAAAATCCACACGGGTTAAATCTTACCGAAAAAAAGCTAATTAAAAACTGCTTGTGAAATCCTCTACCTACTTAACATAAATACATGAATGAGCTGTTATTGGTTAATACCGCATTGGTGTGTGAGGCAAGGGTGAATCATAAGGCATTCAATGATCCAAAAGCTGTGTCAACAGGCAAAGAGGCTACTGGTAAAAAACCCAAAGTGCAATATTGATAGGAAATTTAGTCATTCGATGGTGTTCTAAGTTGTTTCTCATTCTATGCAAAGATTATATTATCTGTGCAATTTCTCAGTCCTTTTGTTGACTATTCCTGGTAGTTTTGTGTACAAAAAACAAGTTGGTTTGAAGTTCCAATGGTTAATTTATTTTCTATTCCTCCTCCCTACTAACAAATGGTCAAATGGTCAAGGGTAATGTAGTGAAATGTTTGACCGAGTGCCTCATAGTATCCAAGATCGACATTCATTGCAACCAAATAATAGGTGAGTCAAAATCCAAATTAACGTCTCTCCGGATGCTAGGTTTGTCACGATTCATTTGCTAGGTTTATCATACAAAATGCATATGCAATTTATTCATCTCATACAAAACAAAGAAACCCTAATTGGGTTAATCGAATTGAAAACTAACAGCACTTTGTAACCCATATTGTTGCAAATTGACAAATAGTTTAATGCCGGATAAACACAATACAAATAGAATGAGAACACATGTAAGTCTATAAACTGTTCATCGATAGCAACCTAATTTTGTGTAAGTCTGAAACAAATCTGCCTTTTGTTTGATCACGCACAGATGGTGTTGGTTCAATCACTTCAACACATATGTACTCTGTGCCTTATATTTGTGCCCTCCTTCAACTCTTCTTCGCTGCATAATCACAATGAATTGAAATGAAACCTTTTTTTAAAGTTATATTGATCGTGTTTGTCGCAATTATGACAAAATGTCTTGGTTGTTGTAATTTCGACCAACACAGGAATGGATTAAAAAAAAATCAAAGTTTTCCTTCCATTTTCTAACCAAGAAAAACAAATGTAATGCATGGTGGGAAATTTAGGTCAAAATTTAGGGTCAAATGTACTAGTGACACCCAATGTAAGTTACTTCAGAATCTTTGGTAGTCAATGTTATATATTGAAGGATGATAGAAATGGAAAACTTGACTGCAAAAGTGAAGAAGGTATCTTCCTAGGGTACTCAACCAAAATAAAGGCTTATAAATGTCTTATCAAGTCATCTAAAAAAATCATTGAAAGTGCAAATGTGAAAATAGATGAATTTGCAGAAAAGAATGATAAGGAAAGAAAAAAGTAACCAGAGGACTACAAAAGGTTTATTTATATAGAACCTGACACTCCACCTGAGAAATAGTGTGTCACTCCTGAGCATCAGAACATTGTACCTGAGCATCAGGCTGCAATTACTGATGATTGGGATATTCCTCAAGATGATGTTCCGAACAATGGAGATGAAAATGAAGGTGAAGAAGATGATCAAAATGATGAACACAAAGATGAATCAAAACTTTCTGAGTATGTCAAAAGACATCATCCAAAGAATCAAATCATAGGAGATAAAAAGGCTGGAACAAGGACAAGAAGTAAGTCACTTGACACCAGATGTTTACTTTGTGATTTTGAGCCTAAATCTGTTAACAATGCACTTGAAAATGAAGAATGGGTCAGTGCTATGAATGAGGAAATAGAATAGATTGATAAGAACAATACATGGACACTAGTACCAAGACCAAATGACAAGAATGTCATTAGTACCAAATGGATATTCAGAAACAAGCTAAATGAGAATGGAGAAGTCACTAGAAACAAAGCAAGATTAGTATGCAAGGGATATGCACAACAAGAAGGTATTGATTATGGAGAAACCTTTGTACCCATTTCTAGACTAGAAGGAGTTAGAATCTTACTTTCTTATGCTGCATTTAAAGGATTCAAGGTATACCAAATGGATGTCAAATCTGCATTCCTAAATGGAATATTAGAAGAAGAGGTATACATTGAACAACCAGAAGGGTTTGTTGATCCAGACAAGAGAAACATGGTATGTAGACTACATAAATCCTTGTATAGATTGAAACAAGTATCGAGAGCCTTGTATGAAAGAATTCACTCATATCTCATTAGCATAAAATTTGTTAGAACAAGTGAAAATAACAATCTATGCTTAAAAGAAGATACCGATGGTAATATTCTGATTGCTGATTTTTTTTTTTGATGATATCATTTTTTGGAGGGAATGAATTGTTATGCAAATCCTTTGCTAATGAAATGAGAAAGGAATTTGAAATGTCTATGTTTGGAGAGATCAAATTCTTTCTTGGTCTACAGATTATTCAACAAGATGCAGACATATACATCACTCAGTTTAAATACATCAAGGAAGTGCTGAAGATATTCAAGATGGAAGATTCCAAACCAGTTGGAACACCTATGGCTACTGGATGCAAGTTGACAAAAGAAGACAAGAAAAATGAGGTAAACCAAACCTTATATAGATCCAAGATTGGAAAACTAAAGTATGTTGTTCATACCAGACCAGATATAGCACATGCAGTGGGAATAGTTGCAAGATTCTCTGCTAATCCCAAAGAATCACATATGACTGCTGTCAAAAGAATTATGAGATATCTGAAGAACACTGAGGACTATGGCTTATGGTACAAAAGAGAAGGAAAATTTGAGCTACAAGTCTATACAGATGTTGATTGGGCTGGCAACATTAATGACCAAAAGAGCATAACTGGAGGAGCATTCTTCATGGGTGAAAAACTTGTCACATGGATAAGAAAGAAGCAAGGATGCATCTCTTAGTCAACTACAGAAGCAAAGTATGTGGTTGCTGCTACAAATTGCTCTAATATTGCATGGATCAAACAATTGCTGGAAGGTATGAATATGAAGATCCTTGAACCAGTAATTATTTATTGTGATAATACCAGTGCAATTAACATTTCTAAGAATCCAGTCATGCATGATAAGACTAAACATATTGCTATCAAGTATCACTATCTAAGGGAACAAGTGCAAGAAAAATAAGTGACATTGGAATATGTTCAATCAAAGGAATAGTTAGCTGACATATTCACGAAGCCATTACCGAAGGATACTTTTGTGTACCTGAGACAAAGACTAGGGGTCCAACCCTTGTCTATTGGTCAGTAATTTGACTAGGAGGTTACATCAGCCTATACTAAATATGAAGATCAGTCATGTTGATGCAAACACTAAGATGGATAGCAATAGATACATCTGTACTTTGCAAGGTACAAATTTGTACCAAAAACTAGACATTGTATTGCTGATGGATAGGGAAATTCAAGGAATATATTATGCAAAGGGATGGAACATGATATAGATGATAAAAACAAGGAGAAGTATTTTTTTTTGGTGTTGTTTCCAAAGGGAGAGAAATATCTCATTATCATAAGGGAGAATTATCATCAGGGAGATTTTCTTTATCATAACAAAGGGAGAGATGATCTCATTATCAAAAGGAGAGATGATTCCATATCCCATAAAGGAAAGATATGATAAAGGGAGATATTATATCATTATCCATGAAGAGAATTTCCTGAGAATCAGGAAGGAAGAGTTAATCAATACTCTAAGGGAGAGAAATTGATTACATATGAAATATCCATCTAAGGGTGAGAAGTAACAGAGGGAGAGAGTTCAGACAAAGAGAAAGATTGTTGTCAAAGGAAAAAGATATTATCAAGAAGAGGAACAGTCAAGGCATAGAACATATCAGAACAGAGATATCAGATGAAACATCTATCCAGATAAGGGATTGAAGATTGAAGACTACCACTCTGCATGAAACAAATCTAAGCTATTTTTGAGCTTACCGAGAGCCAGACATTTATAATAGTTACATTAGGAAGCTTGATGAAACTGTATATTTCATATTGTATTAGTGATAGTATAGTATGATAATGTAGTATGTTGCCATCAATGCCAAAGGGAGAGATTGATGACATGTAACTATTTGAATGTTTGAAGATGTTAAGTTGATCACTAAAATGCAGAAGGATAATGCAAGAATTTAAATCAGTTAATGGATTGTATTGTCATTGATGTCAACTTGATATAATCTAATCAGTTATAATCAAAGTGTCAAATACTTCAAAGAATCAAAGAGAAAAATATTATGCTTTCTATAATGCATAAAAGACAAGCATTCACAATGTGACTAAAAACATTGACAGTTAGTGAAACCCGACGGATAGAGATCACCGACAGTCAAGTCACAGTGATGCTCTAGCAAGAACACCAATGAGCATTACCGACGGGAAGAATCACAAGCATACCCGATGGCCAGAAACATAGTGTAAATTGACGGAGAAGCCCGAGGAGAACTTGAGTGTTGACCGACGCTATCAAAGAGTTAAACACCAAAATTAACTTGAGTTTAGAAATGACAAAATATCTAGCTGGCAGAGCTAAATATAGAGTTAATTGGTAGTTATCATTATTTTCATCGATAAGATAAGCCAGAGATAAGTAAATGATTTAAAGCTATTTTTGTCCAGTTGGCAAGAAGATCTCAGCGAGATAAAATAGGAGTTTTTCTTTAAATCTAATTGGTGAGAATTGTGGATCACGCCAAGATCAAGAAGATCAAGAACCTAACAATGGTGATATCATGTCTATAAAGAGACAACTCAATTCATTACGAATTGGTGTGGGTGATTGAATGAAAATAGGATGCTGAAGAGAAACTGATGAAGAGCAACTTCATACAGTCCTTATCAATCAAGCTGAGGAAAGAACTAAAATTTTTTGCGGACACCAAGCAATAGAGAACAAAATCACCGAGAAGAATCAAAGTGGAGCAAAGGTATAAACAAAGTTATATTGATCAGAATAGTTTTATGAGATTAAAATAGATCTGAAAATCTGCAAGTATAAGTTGTATATGTGAATAGATCATACTGTTTCAGTTTAATCATTGATTCAGAAAGTCTCTTAATCGAGTGGGATTTAAAGATCCTTTTTATATTGAGATACATCCCAAGGAGTATAATTTTTTTTTATCATGAAGATAACAAGAGATGCCAGATACCAATTGACATGCCAAGTGAGTTTTTGATCAAAGATGGTAGCATAGAGATGCCCGATATCAAGTGACAGACTAAACTTTTAATTCCTCTAACAAGGTCACACCTAATAATGTGTTTGTAACCTTTAACAAGGTTGGCTCTTCACCGAGCTCACTTTAGAAGAGTGAAAATTTTGGGTTACCGGTCCCCAGTGGGTTTTTCCCTTAATAGGGTTTCCACGTTAAAAATCCATGTGTCAACGTGTTTATGAGTCATTAATTTAGTGTTTTTCATTACACTTAGCTTAATTGGATTGATCGGTATACTCTAGATAATTTACTGTCTTTCAGTAAATTAACAGACTGCTATTTGGTAAACATACAGTAGAAGATTTTACAAAGCATTCTGAGTAGTAGTAGTTTGATAAAAGTATTTGGAGGCATTCATCTTATAGGACTGAAGATAACTAGAGGTATAATATTGTGGTACTAATTTTTAAGGGTTGATTATTGGAATATTTTTGAGGCCACTGATTCACCCCCCCTCTCAGTTATTACTAACAAAAACAAAGGTTGTAAACAAAAGTTTGGGTAACCTATTGAGATGCTTAGTTGGAGACAAACTAAGTAATTAGGATTTGATGTTAGCATAATCAGAGTTTGCATATAATAATTAAGTTAATAGGAGTACTGACAAGACCTCTTTTCAGATTATTACTGGCATACAACCGAGAGGTATATCAGACTTGATAGATATTACTAGAGAAGAGAAGATGAGTGCTAAAGGAGAAGAATTTTTTGAGTTTATGAAGTCATTGCACGAGGAAGTGAAACATAAGTTGGAGCAAAGTAATCAGAAATACAAGGATAGTGCAGATAGATCAAGAAGACAAGAGATTTTTGAGTTTGGCGATGAAGTGATGGTTTATTTGAAGAAAGATAAATTTCCTATTGGAACTTATGGTAAATTGAAGATGAAGAAATTTGGTCCCTATAAGATATTTAGGAAGTTTGACAGTGGAAATTCTTATGAAGTAGAGTTACTTGATGACATGGACATATCGCCTATATTTAATATTTTAGATTTGTATGAGCATCACAAACCTGATGAAGAAGTGACTGTTCTAAGTGATTATCCTAAGAAATAGATAGAAGAAGTTGAACAAATTTTGGAACAAAGAATTGGCAGAAGCATAAGGGGAAAGGATTACATAGAATACTTGGTAAAGTGAAAGAACATACCAATTGAAGACTCTACATTGATTTCTCAATCTAAGTTGGATTCAACTTAGGTTATACCTCACTCATGATTCAAAGAATCATTTCTTTTCAATCCCAGGTGTCTGATGCAGGAGTATCTTGGGTTCATGGAAATCCTGTGTCAACCAAAAATATGTTTTCTTTTGAGCTCAGTAACTTGTTGGGGACTTTCGATAAACTGCTTGGTAACTATTTTGGAGTTCTCGGTTGAAGGTTCTTATCTCAGTTGACTGTCAAACTCAGTTACTATTCTTGGCCTGGTTTCATGGAATGGTCTTGGTGTCTATTTTTGTTTTCTCGGTGATTTCCTGTTTCCTATCTCACCGAGTGAGTTTTGTTTTGTTGGATCTTCGGGCCAACATGTGCAGTTAATTTTGGTCACGATATTAATGTTGGGATCACTCATTGGGAAATGTGTGGACCTAAATCTGGTTTGTTGATTTCTCCAATGCTGGATCTTGAGGATCTTTTGGGCTAACCTTTTTGGTAGCCTCTTGTATAAATGTAATGATCTATTCTTAGGTTTAGGGTAGTAAATTTAGGAAGAAGAAGCTATAAATTGTGGATCTCTCATGTATGAGGAATGTATCTGAATATATTTTGAATGTATTGGTCATAACCAGGAAGGCCTTACAACCTGACATGTATGAAGTTTGATGAATACATATAAAGTATATTTATTCCTTCTCTCCTTCTCTGTGTTTGAGCTTTCAATTTATGATTTTGCAAGTAGGTTGGGTATTTGAGAGTGCCTTTAGCACTAGGTACTAACCCTCCTTCCGTCACTTCAACTGAAGAATTGGTCATGGAATCTTAAGAATTGTTGTTTGTAAGAACACTAACCACAAAATATTTACCAATACTATCAATAGGTACATTAACCATAGGATATTTAGAAACATCATTAGTAAAGACCTTAAATTTTTTTTTTGTAGGCTTACCCTTGTTCTCCTTGCAAGAAACGAAAAAAATTTGTCTTCACTCTTAACACTATCAGACTCGTCATCAATAATAAATTCATCAGCAATAACATAATAACATTTTTTCTCAAATTACAACCTATTGGACATGAAATTAGCATCCCTCTATAGACATCTAGAGGAAAAATTTCCTATTTTATTACATGAAAATAATTTTTGGGGCATCTTTCCTTTATACTTACCTAATCCTTTAGGTATCCTTTTGGCAATTAATGCTTCCAACTCTTGAATCTCTTTCTCTTCTTCTTCAAGCTCTCTGATCTCTTGTTCATACTTTGACACTCTCCTTGTGGGTCTCTCAGTCTGATATGATCAATGCATGCCTCATCCAGATATAGTGGCTTTGAAAGAAGCTTCAACCTTAGGCAAATAATCACCAAATTCACTCATTTAAAATGTAGAGAACTTACCAACAAAAGTATCTCTTGTGATAGTGGAAATAGTCTTGATTTATTCAATTGCAAAAACCTTGGTTTTGTAAGAAGGAGGCAGTGATATCAGTACCTTTGAAACAATCTCATTTTCATCCAATGTTCCACCAGCATACTTGATTCTACAAACTAGCTCATTAATCTTTTGCATGTAGGAGACGATGTTCTCATCTTCTACCATCTTTAGTGCTTCATAATTTCCTTTCAAGATTTTCAATTTTTCTTTCTTTACATGTGCATCACCTTCATACAGAGTCTCAAACTTGGTCCAGATTTGATGGTTAGTCTCTAGCTCCATCAAATTTGTGTACTTTGTATCTAATAGGGCACTCAGTAATTTTTCCTTTTCTCTCATATTGAATTCAAATTATTTATTCTCAACAACTAAAGCCATGGGTAGATATACAAGAGGATTATAAGAGTTCTTTGTAATATTCCAATATTCCTCACCAATAATTCTTAGATGTGTAATCATTTATCCTTTCCATATGGTGTAATTGGTGCCTTCAAACCTTGGACTGTCCTTTCTATAAGTTGCCATAGTGGATATACCTCAAGCTTGTTAAGCTTCCTTCAAGGGACCAAAGATCTGATACCAATTGTTGATACTATGGAAATGAACAACTAAGAGGAGGGGGGGGGGGGGGAATTAGTTATTCCCAANTAAGAGGAGGGGGGGGGGGGTGAATTAGTTATTCCCAATAATCAAAATCTCAAAACCATTCAAAATTCAAAACCCCTTTAGCACATAAAATTATCAAGAACACAACCCTAATTTTAAGATCTAATCATGTAATTAAACAATAAGCATGAAAGCAATAAATATGAAACACATACACAATTCTTGACACAAGATTTTTATCATGGAAACCCTATTAGGGGAAAAACCACGGTGGTCCTAATTACCCATAATAAGTAAATACCTTGTTAGAAGTAAAAACTTATTACAATATTTATGGGGAATGCACTTGCAGTTTGGCTCACTGCCTAGAGCTCATTTCTCTAATAAAAATGACTTGGGATAAAACCCTAAGGAAGGCTGAATGCCTTACAAATTGATCACTACAATGATCTAAATATTTTGTGAACTGGATAATGACATCTACCTTATGCCAAAGTCAATTCCATTAAAACTCAACTATGATCTCTGCTCAAATTCTTTCCAACTCCTTCAGATAAGAATTATAGCCTTCAAGAGATCTCAACAAATTTTGTACAAGAAATTCCTATCATGCACAATCATTCTTCCACTTCTGCACACGTGAATTTTCCCTAATTCGTCATCTTATACCAAGAACTAGGTTGACAAAACCAAATTCACCAATTATTCAAATTAATGCTCCAATTCTCATATAATTGATCCATCTATGACTGTTAGATTATGTAATACATATATAACAACTACCTCGAGATCATAAATCTCCCTGATAACATGTTTGGTACTTGCACAACATGATTTACCAACTATGTCGGCCAAGAACAAATAACACAAATAAAAATATTATCGTTGACCAAAAATTCCACCAATCACATCCTTCTATCAGTGTGGATTTCTATATCATCAAGCACATACTTTAAGAAAATCCTACAAAATTATTAATAACATATTAACATCTAAATCCATTCCAACTATTGGATTTATCCACACTTATTTATTGAACCTCAAGAATACTGTCTGTAAGGCTCTGAGATAAAAAAATGCTTTGTAGACCTCTGAAGTATAAACCCTCTTTGTTGAGTATACCTGAGTATTCCCCAAACACAATCCTATATGTTCTCCATGAAATACTTACTCTGTTGAGCACACCAAACCTTTTTCTTTCTTCCTATTAAGTTAACACTGACTATCACCTTTTCTGCCAGTAATCTTCTATAACCTGTTTACCTATCAAAATCTACATGAAACACTCTAAAACTTTGGATAAATATGGTAATCAACTTAAAAATCCTTCCTCTACATTTTCAAATCCGTATATGTCATATTCCCTTCTCACCGAACCTTTGAACACGCCGCTCCACTGGCTATCCTACAACAATTAAGTTAGCAACAACCAATCTAGTCTTCTGATCACTTCCTCTGATTAATTTCTCTTCTATGTTGAATTCAATGCCAACATTTTAAACTTCCAAATTTTCCATTATAAAAAAATTTTGAGCTTCCATTAATTCAAGATTCTAATATCTTCCTTTGTCCTTGTAGCTAAAGGATTATTGTTCAAATCATCAAGAAGAAGATTGTAATTCTCAAAAACTGCTCTGAAGACTTTCTTAGTCACCACTTTAGGGTGGAGAGAAGAATCCCTAAAAATTATATTTTTACAATCCTTCCATATTCCCTAGATTAGATGAGGACAAATTTGAGACCACAATAATTTTATAAGATAATTAGAAGGGAAACACCATTTATTGAAGAAGTCTTGGATAGACTCTGGAAAGACCCAACTTAGGTTCCATTTTTGGAGAGTCATGGACCATATCTCCATTGATAAATTACAATGGAGTAGTTAATGGGAGATATACTCTTCTTCTTCCAAGCATAAATAACACCGATTGGGAAAATAAAAACCTCTTTTGCAAATATTGTTAGTAGTAAGTGTTAGAATAACTGAGGGGGGGGGGGGGGGAATNAGAATAACTGAGGGGGGGGGGGGGTGAATCAGTGGCCTAAAAAATATTCCAATAAATTAACCCAAAAAATTATTACCACAATATAATCCTCTAGTTATCTTCAGTCCTACAAGATGAATGCCTTCAAATAATCTCAACAAATAACTACTGCTCGAAGTTCACTATTAAACCTTATTCTTATTGTTTACCAAATAGCAGTCTTTCATTTACCAAAATGCAGTAAATAACTTAGTGTACACCGATCAATCCATATTAGCTATGTGTAATGCAAAACACTAAAGTAATGACTCATAAACACATTGACACATGGATTTTCAACATGGAAACCCTATTAAGGGAAAAACCACTTGGGACCAGTAACCCAAAATGTTCACTCTTCTAAAGTGATCTCAGTGAAGAGCCATCCCTATTAAAGGTTACAAATACAATGTTAGGTGTGACCTTGTTAAAGGATTTAAATAGAATAGTTTGTCACTTAATATCTAGAATCTCTATGCTACCTTTTATGACCAAAACCTGTGTATTTTGTCACTTGGTATCTGGCATCTCATGCTATCTTCATGACCAAAGCTTTTGATACTCCTTAGGATGTATCTCAATATATAAAGGATTGTTAAGTCCTGCTCGATTAAGAGACTTTCTGATCCAATGGTTAAATTGAAATAGTAAATGATCTGTTCACATATACAACTATACTTTGCATATTTTCAGATCTATTATAAGCTCATAATACCTTTCTGATCAATGTATCTTTGCAATACCTTTTCTCCACTTCTTTCTTCTCGGTGATGCTGTTCTTCTCTATTTCCTAGTGTATGCAGAATTAGCTCTGTTCTTCAGCTTGATTGATCAAGACTGTATGAAGTTGTTCTTAATCAGTTTCTCTTCAGCATCTTCTTTCTCTATTCACCCCTAATTCACAATGAATTAGCTTGTCTCTTTACAGGCATGATTTCACCATTTCTCAGTTCTTGACTTTCTTGTTCTTGGCGTGATGCACAATTCTAGCCAATCTTTCTTTAAAGCTTTACTTCTGTTTTATCTCGTAGATTTCTCTTTGACAACTGGAATAAAACAACTTTAAATCTTTCTCTTATCTCTGGCTTTTAACTTGTCAATGAAAATAATATTAACAACCAATTAACTCCTTCTTTAGCTCTTTCCAGCTAAGTATTTTGTCATTTTAGAACTTCAGTTCTTTTTGGTGTAAAACTCTTTGTTAGCTTCAGTCAACACTTCAGTTCTCCTCGGGCATCTCCATTGGGGTTATCTGTCCGTTGGGTAACACTGTGAAGTTACTCATCGGTAATTCTTGTGATTCTTCTCATCGGTAATGCTTGCTCAGGTTTCATGCTCAGGCATCACTATGACTTTCTTCTCCGGTTTCTCTATCCGTTAGGGTGCACTGCCTGTCGGTGTTTGTAGTCACTTAGTGAATACTGAACTTTTATGCATTACTGAAAGAATAACCTTTATCTTTCTTTCTCTCTGAAGTCTTTGACACAATGTATATATCCAATCATATTATATCAAGTTGACATCAATGACAATACAATACATTAATTGATTTAATATCTTGCATTAACTTTCTACAGTTTGGTGATCATTAACTTAACATCTTCAAACATTCAATCAGTTATAGTTCATCAGTAAGAACTTTATTTTGTAAAAAAATCCAAAAAAAATGTTGATTTTTGGAATGAGAAACTTTACCAATGATTTCACTTAGAAAAGGGGAGGAGCATAGGTCAGTGAAAGAAAGGAAACAAGAGAAGAAACTGAGAAGAAACCATTTGGGGTGCTTGACCAGATAAGAAGATCCTTAGAGTCTTGCTTAATAAACCAGGCATTAAGTGAGGTCTAAATGGGGATGAGAGCATTATTCATAGCTGAAAGACAGATCTAATTTTGAACCTGCCAATACTCACTGACAAGAGATCCAAAGAAGGCCTTATAGAGATCCATGAAAGGGGACAAATTAGGGATGATGCATAAGGTTGATCAAAAAGCCATTTATCTTCCCAAAGATGAATTCTTCTACCATTCCCAATGTTCCATCTCATTTCTAAGGATGTAAAACCTTTATAATATTGTTCCAAATGAAGGACCTAGAGGGGGGATCAGGAGAATTAATAAATTCATCCAATGAGGAGAAATTTAACATGTATTTACTTTTCCAAATTTGGTTCCATTCCCTATTCTCTCCATAGATTCTCCATATCTTCTTATTCAACAAAACCTTATTGATTATCGTAATACTTCTTATTCCAAGGCCTCCCTGCTTTATAGGTTTGTAGACACTATCCTAGGAAAGAAGCAAAATTTTTTTTTCTCTTCCACCCCCACCCAGAGGAAACATTTTTTAATTTTCTTAATTAAATTAGCATACTTTGAAGGAATATTAAAGAGTATTAGAGCGTATACATGTAAGTTCTGAAGAGATGCTTTTAGGAGGAGAACCTTACTTGCTATACTCAATATTGTACCCTTTGAGCCAACAATTTTCTTTGTAAATATGTCAATCAGGGAATTTTAGAAAGATTCTAGGGGCTTTGAGGAAAGAGGAGGACCAAAATAGGTTGAAGGAAGGGAATACATCATATAGCCAAGGATATTAGAAATCCTCCTTTGCCTCTTCTCTGGAGTGTTGGATAAGAAAAGGGATCTTTTCTCCCAGTTGATAAGTTGTCCCAAAGCTCTACCATAGATGCTCAAGGTTTCCTTAAAAAATATAGCTTCTCTAATTAAGGAAGTACCCATCATAATAGTCTCATCCAAAAATTTCTAATGGGAACACACCAGAGTTGAAGAAGATGAACTAAGGCCCTGGATTTTTCCTTCAAGGGTCAAACTTTGTACATATCTTCCAAGAATTTCTACCATAATAGTAAAAATAATTGGAGAGATAGAATCTCCCTACTTGAGGCCTCTGGACGGTCTGAAAAATGGGAGGGAGATCCATTAACAATAACTAATAGAGAGGAAGTATAAATTAGTTTCCAAATGAACTGCATAGCCCTGTCACAAAACCCAAATGCTTGGAAAGTTTTGCACAAGAAGGAAAAATCCACATGATTGTAGGCATTTGAAAGATCCAACTTTATAAGGAAACCCTATTTATTTAAGACCTCCAAGGAATGAATTTTCTCATGGACTATTATAATGGAGTCCAAAATTTGTCTCCCAGGGAGAACCATTTTGCTGGGGAGATATAATAGAGGGTAACAAGACTAAAATCTTGGTGGTTAAGGCCTTATATATCATGTTATAAAATGAATTGCAAAGGTTGTGTATCATCTTAAAATGGAATCACTTCCATGTTAAGACTATTTATCCCTCCTTAGGGGATGTTTTGGGCTATCATCATGTTGTCCTCTAATTTCTGCCCCTTTTCCATCTTTTGTGCCTGTTTAGGACCTTGATTGGGCCTCTCTGGGCACTGTTTTCTCCACCTGGCATATTTTCTAGGGTTATTGAACCCCTAGGTCAAGGTCAACCTCAACCCTGAGCTAGGTCAGGGTTGACCTCAACCTTGACCCAGGTCCCCCTTTTTCATGGGAAATTTTGTCAGCTGCGGGGGGAAACTCAAAAGTTCATTTTCCCACTTTTGGGTAGGTTGTTTCAGGCTCCAAAGTAGTGACTCCTAAAAGATATTTAATATAGGCCCCATTCTAGGCATATAGACCTAATTGGCATTTAATTCTCCTATGTTGGCCTCTCTAGAAGTTTGTGCCCTAGACTTGTATATAAGGAAGCCTTCCTCCTCTCATTTTCTGAGACCTAAGAACACAAGACTAAGACAGAAAAAGAAGGATCCTCTATGCATAATTCCTACATGCTTTCAAGCTTTCAAGTGTTCAATCAAGGTTTTCAAGTCTTCTTCTCAAGCATTCAAGTTCTCCATTGAAGATCAAGGATTCAAGAATTCAATCCTTTGAAGGGATTTGGTTCAAACATTCAAGATTCATCATTCAAACCCTAGATCTATCGATCATGGTGGTGTGATCTTCCTTCAAGATCCTTTGTGCATCCTCAAGATTCATTCATTCTTCCTTCAAGGTGGATTCCGAGCATACAATCATGAAGGTTTTGATTTACATTTATGGTTTTTAATTTTGAGTCTAAGCTTTCATATTAACATAATTGTTTACATTTGAAATATAATTACATATCTATTAAATATCATAGCTTCGTTGTTAGATCTAATTCTACTACTTGATAGCTTTCTCTATTTCAATTTTGATTTTTAGGTTAATTCCTAAATTGAGGTTTGACTAAGGCAAACCCCTCCCCCCAACAAACAAAACCATTTTTTCTTGCAGGAATAGGTACAAAATAGTGAATTACAGAGCAGATTTGAATACCCTTTTCAGAAAACTTTCAGGATCCGCAAACAAAAATTCTGTCGGAGCAACACAGGTCAAGGTTGACATAAAGGGGTCAAGGTCAAACTGCATTTGGGTCAAGGTTGACCTGGAATAGAAGAGGAAATTTTTTTTGGGTTTTCTCCATCTCTGTATTTCTGTTCCAGATCCGGTTGCAAAATTTCCAGAAACTCAGTACAGGCATCAGAAAACAACAATTTCCAGATCTGCTACATTTCAAGATAATTGTTTCATTTCATCCTAATCTTTCAGATCTATTGTTTTACTTTATAATTAAGAAATTAGACACTCCCTTTTCCCTCCTTACCCATAAGTAGTTGATTCCTTTTTGCATTGATCATCTCCTTTCAGTTAATTAATTGGGATCTCCTTGTCTTGGATTAGGAGTCAACACATATCACACTACCACACCCACACACACTTTATCATGCATCACATACCAACCTACCACACACACACACACACATACACAAACAAACAAATATTTATATCTTACATTTTGGGGAACCCGCGATAGACAACTCTTTCTTTTTGGTGCTAGATGCTTTGCCTCTTTTCCTAAAGACTAGCTTTTGCATACATATTAGATTAGTTTTATTTTATGCTCTTGCATTTTAAAATACAAAAAAATTGACATACTCATAAAAATACAAAAAACATTTCTTGCATTTCATTCACTATGAAGATCTTTAAGATACTTTGGGGTATGGTTATTTTTCTCATTATTATTCTCTTAGCATCTCTTTATAGTATTTATGATTTTTATGAGAGTATCATACATTTCATTATGTTTGTCACTTTTCATGTTTTACTTTCTTATGATATTATGAGATTAACTAATACTAGCCTTCCTACTTACAAAACTTTCATTAAGAATTTGTGTAGCGGAATTATTGCTCTTTTGGATTATGTGAAGAATTTGGTAGATGATACCCCATTTCCTAATTTTCCTAATCCTAATCCTATCATTCCTAATCTTCCCAATCCTAATCCTA
Source organism: Thuja plicata (assembly GCA_018584345.1). Lineage (NCBI taxonomy): Eukaryota > Viridiplantae > Streptophyta > Pinopsida > Cupressales > Cupressaceae > Thuja > Thuja plicata. Next base: position 607,994 of record MU224286.1, on the reverse strand, counting down.
TCCTTCCTAATCCAATTCCTAATATTCCCACTCCTATTTATCCATCTTCTTTCCCTAGTTCTTCCCACACTCATGATGGGGCTCAAAGTATGGTTCATGATGTAGATGTGCAAGAATTCTTTGATTTACCTTCCCCTTCTTATCCGATCCATGATGATATTAAAGGGAAGATAAAATAAAATTCTTCTAAACCTATCATTCCACATTACACAACTTTTTCTCATGATCACTGTAAACAATCACCTCCTGTAGAAGCTTTATAATATATGTACACTACCTGATATGATATGGTGACTAAACAAGGTTATAAGGGTTTAGGGATTGGTGTTAATGAACATGGTATTAAATATCTGGTTCATCTATCCCCTAAGAAAGATAGGCATGGTCTAGGCTTTCCTCTATCTCAATTTAAGGTGGTTGATTTTGATTGTCGCCCTCCTCTTCATGTTCTTCTCCCAACACCTTCCTTAGATTACCATGATACCCCTCAAGATGTGGCTAAGAAGGTGTATGTTCAATTAATGAATTCTAAAAAATAAATCTTTAAACCTATGCTGGAAGATGCTCTCTCCAAGTACAAATGTCCTTTTTATTATAGTTATACACATTTACTTGCTGATTGTGTGCATTTCAAGATGTATGTTAGAGAAAGAGCTTCTTTAGGAATTATATCTCACTCTCGTGCGGTATTACAATTTCTTCATAATTTCCATCTAGGGAATACCCCTCGTTCTTCTATAATATAGACATTTCTCCCTCTTTTCTCTTCACTGGGGGTCAAGAGGTATTTCTTCTATTTTTATAGGATCCATTATGTTCTTAGCATGTATTTTGTTTTGATCTTAATTAGTTATTCTTTCTATATTTTATCCCTATGGTTTCGTATTATGGTACATCTTTCCTTTTCTCATAATCATCCATAGCTGTTCTAGTATTCATGATATCTTTTCTAAGACATTTGTTTTGCAAAGATATCTCTTTGTTACAACATATATTGATCTGATTGGTATATCCCTTGCTTTCATCCCTGGGGGGCAGGGTTTTCCTTCTTTCTCTCTATCTAAGGATCTACTTTCCTTAGCTTAGTGGAATTTGTTTATTCTGCAACATTATTTCCTTATAATGACTTACGTTTTGGCTATGGATACCTTTTTATATGAGAGGTGATTTTCCTAGGTCATCACCTCTTCTTTATTTTGCAAATTATGTTCTTTATAAACTCTTTCCTTTGCTTTGGTTTATATTTTTCTTCCTTCATTCCAAGATTCCTCTTCCTCTTGATCGCAGGGGGCTTGATGATTGAATCTTTGATCCCTCTTTTCTTTTCTTTGAAAGATGATATTTTATCCAAAGCACTCCTCTACAGTGGGGGTCTTGTTGATAAGATCTCTTCCTCTTTGAGGATCCTTTTTCCATAAGTGACATATCCTTTTTACGATTATCTATGCTCTTAGATGTAAGGGTGAATACTCTTCGCTAAGAATATAGTGTACATTGTTGATAACAAGATATCTCCTTACTTTGTGAAGTAGGTATCCTACTTCTCTTCCTTATCCTATCTATTAGGTAGCCATGATAAGGAGGGGGGCATATATAGGGTCTCCCTTATACTATAGTTTACATTTTACAACATGCTAAATCCTTGGAAGGTAATGTACATAAGTTGCTAAATCCTGAAGAGACATGCGTTTTTATTTTTTATTTTTTCTAAATCCTTGGAAGGTAACACACATAAGGTTCTAAATTTTGAAGAGATACGCATTTTCAATTTCAAATATGCTAAATCCTTGGAAGGTAATGCACATAAGTTTCTAAATCCTGAAGAGACACACATTTTATATTCCATAGTCATACAAGAATGTGGATCTATGGGTATTCCAAAAGTCGTTAGAAGATGCATTAAAACTACACATAATTGTTTGTGGGTGAACCTGTTGGGCTCTCCCTCCTTGGTGATTCACGGTAAGGTGGGCATCTTACTGGGTGAGGTAATCACTCTGTCTTTTCTCTCTTTCACTTTCATGCTATTAGGATTATATCATGAAGCTATTTTATTTATAGCGTTGCTCTTATCTTTCTTATGTAGTCATTTATGCTTTTATGATAGCTTTCCAAATATGATATTAGTATAGGAAGCATTTCTTAGTAAGGTTTCCTTTTCTAGTTGATTTGGGTTTATTTTTGTACTAACCCCTCTTTTTTGTGTCTTTTAGCTTTGTCTTTGTTTTCCCTTTGTTTTCGTGCCCTTGTGCATGTATTTTGAGTTAGAATCCTTGGCCTTGGGGCTCATATCCTTGACTAAGTGATGTTCTACCTCGTTGTGATCCACTGGAGTCTTTCTTCTAACTTTACCGAGAGTATGTTTGATTTCCATACTCTCGCTAAAGTGGGGGCTTAATGTATCATCTTAAAATGGAAGCACTTCCATGTTAAGAATATTTATCCCTCCTTAGGGGGTGTTTTGGTCCATCATCATGTTTTCCTCTTATTTCTAGCCCTTTTCCATATTCTGTGCTTGTTTAGGACCCTGATTGGGCCTCTCTAGGCACTATTTTCCCCACTTGGCATATTTTTCAAGGGTATTAACCCCCTGGGTCAAGGTTGACCTCGACCTTGACCTAGGTCAAGGTCAACTTTGACCTTGACCTAGGTTAGGGTCACCCTTGACCTTGATCTAGGTCCCCATTTTTCATGGGAAAGTTTGTCGGCTACGGGGGGAAACTCAAAAGTTCATTTTCCTGCTTCTAGGTCGACTGTTTCGGGATCCAAATTAGCGACTCCTAAAATATATTTAATATAGGTCCACTTCTAGGGGTATAGGAATAATTGGAATTTAATTCTCCTATGTTGGCTTATCTAGAAGTTTGTGCCCTAGACTTGTATATAAGGAAGCCTCCCTCCTCTCATTTTATGAGACCTAAGCACACAAGACTAAGACACAAAAAAAGGATCCTCTATGCATAATTCCTACATGATTTCAAGATTTCAAGTGTTCAATCAAGGTTGTCAAGTCTTCTTCTTAAGCATTCAAGTTCTCCATTGAAGATCAAGGATTCAAGCATTCAAGCCTTTGAAGGGATTTGGTTCAAACATTCAAGATTCATCATTCAAACCCTAGATCTATCCATCATGGTGGTATGATCTTCCTTCAAGATCCTTTGTGCATCCTCAAGATTCATTCATTCTTCCTTCAAGGTGGATTCCAAGCATACAATCATGGAGGTTTTTATTTACATTTATGGGTTTGAATGTTGAGTCTAAGCTTTCATATTAACATACTTGTTTACATTTGAAATATAATTACATATCTATTGAATATCATAGCTTCGTTGTTAGATCTACTTCTACTACTTTATAGAATTCTCCCTTTCAATTTTTATTTCAAGGTTAATTCCTAAATCGGGGTTTGAACAAGGAAAACCCCTCCCCCCAACAAACAAAACCAATTTTCTTGCAGGAACAGGTACAAAATAGTGAATTATAGAGCATATTTGAATACCCTTTTTGGCAAACTTTCAAGATCCACGAACATAATTTCCATCAGAGCAATGCAGGTGAAGGTCGACATAAAAGGGTCAAGCTTGAACTGCATATGGGTCAAGGTCGACCTGGGACAGAAAAGGAAAATATTTCTAGGTTTTCTCCATCTCTGTGTTTCTGTTCTAGATCCTGTTGTAGAATTTCTAGAAACTCACTACAGACATCAGAAAACAACAATTTCCAGATCTACTACATTTCAAGATAAGTTTTTCATTTCATCCTAATCTTTCAGATATATTGTTTTACTTTATAATTAATAAATTAGACCCCCCCCTTTTCCCTCCTTATCCATAACTAGTTGATTCCTTTTTGCATTGATCATCTCCTTTTGGTTAATCGATTGGGATCTCCTTGTCTTGGA
>MU224286.1:590457-603933 GCA_018584345.1 Thuja plicata | reverse complement strand
TTTCTTAGGTATAAGAACTAAAAATATAGAATTAATTTACTTCACTAGATTTCTATCTCCAAAGAACTCCTTCACAACATTCACAAAATCCTTTTCCGTAACATGCCAAATACTCTGAAAGAAGAACATAGGGAAACCATCTGGGTTAGGGGCCTTATTTCCTTGAAACAAAAAGTCAATAGTCCTAATTTCTTCCATCGAAGTGATAGAAGTAAGAAATTTATTATGCTCCTCCATTGAGATGGAAGGGATGACAAATAAAAAAATAGTTTGATCCTCCTCCTTCATGTTAACATTAGCTGAAAGAATAGAAGAGAAGTAGAAAACAACCTCCCCTTGAATGTCCTCCTCTTTCTCTAGCTTAGCCATATCAGTGGAGATATGATATATCCTATTAGTCACCTTATGCTTGAGAGACATCATGTAGAAGAATTTGGTATTTTTATCCCCATCAACTAGCCAACACACACAAGATTTTTGATTCCAAAAAACCTCCTCCTTAGTAATAATGTCATCATATTTGACTAGGATATTATTCTCCATAGCCAGAGAACAAGTACTATACTCATCAACTTGAATTTTATCCTAAATTTTCTTTATCTCCAACTGTAAGGTAGCTTTGGAAGCAAAAATATCCCCAAAAAATTCTTTGTTCCATCTTTTCACACTATATTTTATGAATCTTAATTTCTTAGCAACCTTACAATGGAGGAACCATAAAAAACTATCCCTCACCACCTCTAAATGCTAACCTCCAAATTTGGGTGTGAAAGCCACATCTTTTCAAACCTAAAGGGGAATTTTTTCTTACGTTTGACAACATCAACCACAAAAGTTATGGGGAAATGATCAAATCCAATTATGGAAAGGGAAAAAAGAGATCATAAATAATTCACTAGCTAATCGTTCAAGATGAAATCATGATCCATAAAAACTTGAATTAGTTCGCTACCAACCCTTCTATTGGTCCAAGTATAGCTAGCACCTTGGAGATCCACATCAAGAAGGGCTTGATGATTGATGAAATACATTAGGCCTATCCTACTTTCCATATGAGTTTGCCTCCCCCCCCAAAATTTATCATTTTTCTTCAAGGGAGTGTTAAATTCACCCATCATCAGCCAACTATCTACTAAGAAATTTTGTCTATAAAAATCCAGCCTGTTCTAGAATTTTATTCTTTCACCCTTAGTATTAAACAGTAATAAAATTCTAAGGGTGCAAGAATAAAATTCTAAACAAAATTAAATTGCAAGGGTGCAAGAATAAAATAAAATAAAATTTTATTAACTTTTATTAAATAAAATAAAATAAAATTTTATTAATTTAATTTAGTATTAAGGGTGAGCCTCTAATAGATGAGGAGATAATTATAATGTTGCAATTTCACCACATTAGAGATGACATAACTAAGGGTGCTTGTTCCGACAATAAACAAAATGTGATATGGGCTATTTGGAAACTTTGCACTGAGTGTATTTGACAATTTTTGAATGAAGAGAAAATGTTTTTCCTTGCAAAAATGAATCTGAGTCTTCAAAAAATAAGAAAGGATATTGTAGAGGGCCTAAAATTACCCTATAGGTTCAAACGCATCTCGTGCAAGTGCTACAGTTGTTAGGATAACTGAGAGAGGTGGGGGGTGAATAAGTTGGTTCTCAATTATCCTACAGTCCCAAATTATTCCAGAGGTATATCACAATAATTTCAAACATATAAATCAACTCGGTGAAATGTAAAATGTATCTTCTAGTTGTTTACCGAGTAGTAGTAAATTAATATTGTGATTACCAATCAATGTAGATAAAGTAATTTGTAAAGAAAAATAACAATCCTCAACAATCATAAACATTGACACATAGTTTTTTAACGTGGAAACCTTACTAAGGGAAAAAACACCTGGGAATGGTAACCCAAAATATTTCACTCTTTTGAAGTGAGCTCGATTAAGAGCTAACCCTATTAAAGGTTACAATGCACACTATTAAATGTGACATGGTTAGAGGATTTAAAACTAAAATTTCTCTCTTGACCAATCATTCACTATGGGCTCAACAAGAAAATACTCAACGTTTATTAGAATTTCATAATAAAGACTTTCACCTCCTACTCGGTTAAGAGATTTGTCTGTAACAATGGTTAAACTAATACAATAATTATGTGATTCAAATACAACTCTGTTTGCAGATTTTTAGATCTATGCTAAGTACATAATACCTCTGATTAATTTGTTCACTTTAGTTCATCTGATTCTTCATACTCTATTCTTCTCGATAATGCTCTTTCCTCTATCGCTCGGTAATGTATGCAGAAAATACTCGATTATGTCTTTAACTAGTTTGATCAGTCATGTATAAACTTTGCATGTGTGTGCATCATAGAATCATGTCATCATGATTCATAATGAATCTTTTGTCTCTTATATAGACAACATAACTCATTTAATTTCCATCCTTTAGATTTTTCCGCTTAATCTCCATCGTTGGTTTCTCCTCTTAAACCTTCCTTGACAGTTGTGTTAAAAACATGTTTCAATCTTCGTCGTCTGATCTTCCTTGAATTTTCATAATAGTTTGATCATCATAAAAAATCTTATCATTTACCTTGGAATCATCAATTGCCAGCTCATCATTCTAGTCGGCCTCAGTTGATCTAACTACTCAATCAATACCGTGATGTGTCGGCCATCTCTAGCTTGGTTATCACTGTGCTCAGTACACACTGTGTTTACTTGGTGTTCACTGTCTCTCAGTGTATACATAACTCTTCATTTACCGAACACATAAACTTTGTTTGTTCCAGATCTCCATTCCATAATAGAATTTTGTTACCTTAATGATACTCAAATAAGTTGAAGTCAATGAAAATACATTAACTGATAATGTCTATCTTCATATCTGTTGTTGACTATAACAAAACAAATTCAAACATACAATCAGTTGTAGTTCATCAACGGTTTGCAACAAAATCTATAAAAGTTCAACAATTTTATTCACGTAGGGTACACAAGGGACATCACCAATAGGGTATGTCTCTGAGTATTCCAGTGTGTTGAGAGGAAAAGTGGGACCAGGCCTAGGGTGAATCTACCCAACCAAGAAAGATCAAAAAGTTAGTTTGTGCCCACAATGAATGAAACATACGATGGACTACTTGGTAACTTTGTACTAAGTGCATCTGACAATTTCTTCCATGATGAGAAAAAATGCTGCCCTACAAAAATTTATTTGATTATTTAAAAAACCAAGGTAGGCTATTGTAGAGGGCCCTAACATGATCCTATATGTTCAAATAGATCATGTACAGGTTCCACAATTTGCAAGAAATATTCCATCAATTTGACAGTTTTATGCACTTAGGGCACACAAGGGACATCACCGGTAGGGTATGCCGGTGACTGTTCTAGCATGTTGAGAAGAAAATTGGGACCATACCTAGGATAAATACATCCAATTGAATGTGATCATGTATTGGTTCATGCCCATGATGAATGTAACACGATATGGGATACTTGGCAACTTTGCACTAAGTGCATCTAACAATTGTTGCATGATCAAAAAACTTGTTGCCCTACAAAAATAATTTTGAGTCTTCAAAAAATGAGATAGGATATTGTAGAGAAGCCTAACACGACCCTATAGGTTCAAACAGATTGTGTGCAGGTGCTATGGTTTGTAAGAGACAGTGTGTCAAATTTTGATGGTTTTATGCACTTAGGGCACACAAGGGAAATCGTCGGTAGGGTATGTCATTGATCGTTCTGACATGTTGAGAGGCAAAGTGGAGATTTCCTAGGGTAAATCCACCCAACTGGATGTAATTTTGGTGTCTGGTTGTGCCCATGATGAACAAAATGCGAGATGGGCTTCCTTTACAATGAGGGTTTGTTCATAGTAGCCCTCAAAATAAATTTTTTGGTTCATAACTTCTGACACATTCACTTATGATATAAAAAATTGACCTTTTTAGATAACCATTTGGGAGACATCTAACATATATCAAACTTGAAATTTCATGTTTTGGAACATCTTTGAGGGCCAACTAACCCTATTTTACAAGGCACCTACCCTCTAAACACTCTCCCAAACCAAAAACTTTACTCCAATAACCTAGGAAAGGTTCAAATGATCATAGTGTCACTTTGAGTATGTGTTGAAACATATCATAAGGTGTCCAAATAGGTTTTCAAATGGTCTCTGGGGTCTATGATTGGGAGTTGAATGATGGAGATGATTATCAAGTAAAATCATAAATTCCTTAGAAAGGAAAGTTGAGCCATCACATTTGACATACCCTGAATGTCAATTTCTCGCACGAATGACCATTCTAGACTCTAATAAATATCCCATCCCATGATGTTAGTGCTACTCTACATATTATTCTCTTAATACAATCATGTTGTATTTGTACAAAATTTGCAATTATTACTTTACTTTTCAAAAACTAAGTAGTAATACTAATCACTGAGCCATGTCAGTTGATGGAATAAATAAAGGAAAATAGATGTCACACATTGCACATTGATACCATTTTAGGTTACAGTGAGCTCATTTTCCATGAATCAAATCAACTGTAAAATCCTATATTTATGCAAATATAATTCCATCGTGCAAATTAGGTAATTGAACATTAATGCCAAAGTAAACGAAAGTGATCTAAATCAAAGTTATAGGTTTTATATTATCAATGCTAGAAGGTCATACACATCTAGATGAGCCATTGCAAAATCACAACTTGGAAGGAAATATAAATCCTAATAGTTTTTTAGAATGAGGCTATGGACATACCATATGGTGGGCTATCTATTACCAAATTAGAAGCAAATTAAAATTGTACTTTTAGATTTTCTCATGGTGTACCGAATATGGAGCATATTATTTGATGGTGTTATATGTATTGTAGTTGTGTTTGAATTTCATTACTTCAGAAGTACAAGACCATTTATAGATTGTACGGTTCTAGATTTACTAAAATATTTCCTTTAATGGTAGAACAACAGAGTAGGATCTAGCTTGAAATTATATATGATGACACCAATAAATTCCATACATTCCATTCTCTCTCTTCCATGTACTTTGGTATAAATGCAACTCTTCATTGCATATTCTAAGATGTAACTTTTAAATTCTAATCTAAGGATAATATGACTCCAATAATAAATATGTTTGCATTCTATTATATTAAATAATCATTTAAAAGTATACACCATATGACTTGCATAGAATGAAAAAATTGTATCACATTTTTAAATTGTAAATATTAATGTTTCAAAGTATCAAGACATGCACACAATGATCCAATTTGGATCACATTTCAATTGAAAATAACTAAGTTTTAAAGTACAAAGATATGCACACAATGAACAAATTGGATCGAATATCAACTTTCATATATATGAAAATGAACAATAATTGTGTACATATACAAAAATGGCATAAATGTCAAGTCAACAATAGACTTACAAAAATGTGGTTTGTGCCATTTCAAGGTCGATATATACAAAACAAATGAGGAATATATACATAAATTAGTCATTCAGTGACCACAAGTAGAACTATATGTCTCTATCAATATCTATGACTATGACGGATCATCAAAATCAAGCCTCTTTGAAATAGTATGTGGCTCTGTAGGTGGATACACAGAAAATAATTCAAATGATGTATCATATATCTTTTGTCAAAAAATAGATTAGTGTTCTCAACATAGCATCAAAATACTGAATTGTAATTTGTTTGCAATTGAATTGTTGATTACCTCATGTCTTTATTTTTCTCTTGGGATGTGTGGTAAAGTTGATGGAACCCTTCTTGGATGATAAGGACTCGTAACAAAATAGAAAGGTAGAGGATCTATGGGAAGTCTTGAAGGGGGATGTAACAAGTAAAAATAAACTAATACAAGTTAATAAAATATATGTTGAGAGATGCTAAAAATATAAAAATCCATGAACTAAAAAAAAAAGTGTACTAGAGCCTTAGATGGTTCTCCTATACTCATAGGAGGCACAATCACTGATGAAGCAGTTACAATAATTTTGTGTATGATAAATGATAATATATGTTGCAATGATCATAGAGGAAGAAATTAGGGCTTTCAAACAAACAAGAATGCAATCCAATAGGAATCGACAAGAGGGTTTCAAATAAGAAGACAAACATACCTCTTTCCTCTGTTGTGTTGGACCTCCTATTTGATGAACAAGACTCCTAACAAAATGGAATGGTAGAGGATCTTTTGGAAGTCATGAAGGGGGATGTAATAGGTAGAAGATAATTGATACATGTTAATAACTCAAAGTTGCTGACAAACATAAATGTATATGTTTAACATATATAGAAAAATGCATACCAGAGCCTCAAATGTTTCTCCTGTACTCTTAGGAGACATCATCACTGATGAAGCAAACATGACCATTTTTTGTATGAAAATAATAACAAATTTTATAGTCATAGAGGAAGCATTTAGAGATTTTGAACGAACAAGAATTCAATCAAAAGTGAAGATGAAAATGTTACCTCTTTCCTCTCCTGAGACATCAGGTGCATTCATCAATTCTATAAACCCTAATTGTTTCAGTATATAGAATAGACAATTTTTTTTTAAATCAATCTACATGTACATATTTAATCATAATACATTTCAACAAAAAAATTATATTGTGCTAAATTACCTTTTGGCATTTGGGTGTCCGCAAGGTTATATTTTGATGTCTCGGTGTGCTAGAAGATGTCTTTCACACACCAGATGTCCTGGAGCCAGGTGGGGTAACCTAAGAGAAACAAAATTAACATAAGAGAAATAAATATATAATATTACATCTAAGTCAAAAAAATATAAATCTAAATGACTTGCATGGGTTCAATTAAAATTATAAATAAAAGTTGTGTAAAATATGATACCACAAAGCTTTCTAGGAAAAAGTCAATGACCAAAAGTTTGACATCATTAACTTGGGACATCTAAGTGCCCGAAAACCCCTACAAAACACCAAATAAATATAAATAAGAGATTTACTAAATATTAACAAAAATTATTTTGAAACCAAGGTATTATTATATTTTTAACATATTAAAAATCTGTACCTCTTGTGTCTGTAGCTACCTGTGCACTTGGAGTGGAATGAACAATACGTGGTGTACTCTCACCAACTGTTGCACCCTAAAATGCATATTATTCATATATCAGTTTAAATTGTTCTATAAATAAAAATTTATTTACAGTTATAAAATTTAAGTGATTAATAAATAACATATCATAAACACACCTTCATTAGCTCATCAGTGAGGCCGACATCCTCTACAGTGGAAGCATGACATATAGTATTGGAATGTGTACACAAATAGGATTTGGAACCATCCTCATTCATGTTAGTATCTACCCCATAACATATATTATAGCAGGTGGCACACATATGATCAACGGGATGGGCTAAGCCAAATGGTGCTAACACAGGTGGCACAAGTGCCGATCCATCCTCTGGTCTGACTAATTGTGTGCCATGCTAAAAAATGCCATCAATTAATGATGTAGCCACCTAAAGAGTATGTAACTCCATAGAGTCCTTCAAGGATACTATGATCATGATGTGAGCCATGGGTTTAGGAGATAAATAAATCCTATGTTGGGGGTTTACCACCGTCCGAGCCCCAGGTCTATCCTCCGCAAAGCCTCTCCCTGTATCCTAGAACTACTGCATGTTGAAGTAATTTAGCTTCAAGGCAAGGATAAACTCACAATATAACTTTATGAAGAAATATAGATGCACTTCCCAATTGTTACAAGGTGGTTGGTCAAAGACACTATACTACCCATCCCAAAAAACATTTTTTTATCCCAGCATGGTTACACCAATGTGTAGGAAACCTCTTTGAATTACTAATTAGGGTTTGATTAGTTTTAGGTTTGGTGAAAAGAGAACATATGTCATCTTTATTTATGTCCTTTATTTTCATCTTGTCATATGAAAACCCATCAACATAATATGTATGGAATCTATCCCTATATGAGCCCCATTTTGTAACCTATCTAGATACCTCCCTTACACTATTGTCCATTTATTCTAGGGTTGTGGCAAGGGATGAGTGGTGTTCATGAGAAGAGGACCTTAACCTATTCACTATTATAAAAATTTAAGTAGTATTTTGTGATATGCAATTTATAAGATACTCATGTGTGGCCTGCACATGCTCTGTTGGACGAGGCAAAGGGTTTTGGGGTGGTGGTAGTTGTTGAGGAGCAAAATTTTAAGAGTTATGTTGTTACGGGACAACCTTTTGAGGGTTTGGTTGTGGTGGCATTCCAGGAGGAGGTTGTTTTTGTTGTTGTTGTTGTTATTGTTTGTTTTGTTGTCGAGCATCATTTTGAGATTCTGGTGACGGGGCAATAATTTGTCTTTATTTTATAATATTTTATGCTCTGTTCGAAGACATTTACAAAAAACTTTTGAAACTTCTAAGTACTTGAACTTATGAACATACTATAAGTACAGTCAGATCCAAAAAACCTACGGGTAGATAGTAGTGACATACTTTGCTAAATATTATATATATGCCACAATATTTCATATAATTGTTTGAATGAATTTCCTAACATTTGGATTAAGTTGAATAATTGAAAACTTGAATATATATACATTTGCTACTAACCTACTAGGGAAAGAGGATCAACTTGACAGTGGATTGACAACATTGATAAAGTCCCAGCTACGATGAGGAGAACCATTATAACACCACAAAACATGATTGATGAATTGAAGGAACTATCATTTTAGGGAATATAGGAACACAATTATGCTATATTTTCTTTGTGGTCAATACTTTGTTAAAGCGGTTATCCAATATTTATGATATTCTATCGTGGGATGTTGCATTCTCCTTTCTTTATGGCATGGATTAGTCATACCTTATCTTTATTTTTAAATAAATATCAATCCTCTATAAAAAGGGATATGAATTTTAGATTGCAGTTAGTTGGATGTTTGTACCATTGTTGCAATTGAAAATCAAAGTTACTCTTTTAGTTTTGTGTATTATTTTACTATGACGTAATCAGTTTTCTAGAAATACAATGAAGGAGTGATTTTGAGTTATATTCTATGTTAGTAGTTAGAAGAAGCTGACCAAGAAGGCCCACTTGGAAGGCGGATTAGAGTAGACTAGGTTAAGTTGTTTAAGCATTTACAACATTTCAAGTAGAATTTACTATTTCCTCTTGCAACATTATAACTTGTGTATGTTCCTACAACACCTACATAGATAATCATAGTGAATGCTTTGGGTTGATAGAATAGGTTAAAGTTGAAATTATAGTTGTCAACATCAATTTCATTAAGTAGTTGTGTGTGTTTACTTTCCTGCAGCAATAGTGTAAGTTCCTTTCATGTATTTTCCTTCCTGCAGCTTAAGTAACATTACTCTATGAGAGACTTAGTGCACAAATTGTGTTTTCCCATTTCAAGTATACGTCCCTAGGTTGAAAATTCAAATTTACTTCATGATAGGGAAAATAATACTTAGTTTGAATACACTATTCCTAGGAGAAGTTTTAGCATGATTATTGTTACCTATTGTGGGGCTGTTCATTTTTGGTGTCGTTGCTGGGGATGGTGTCAAGTTGAGGACCTTATTGAGTCATTTTTCATTTTTAGATAGTTTCCTATTTTCTAGATAGTAGTTTGCAGTCCTAAAATTGCTTCACAAGTTTACATAATTACTTGCATGCATCAAAGAGGAAGAATATGAGATGTCCATGGCAGATTCCTTCCAAGAGAATATGTTAATCTGAACAAAGAATTTGAAGAAGTTGAATTACCTTTTGTCGATGCAAGTCCTAAATTTCCTGCAGCATGTTCATCTGAAGAAGACCCTTTTGATCCATTTGACCTTCGACCTTTTGCTTAAATTTTGGCTAGTTTTCTTGACAATTCCACCCCAAGTGCATTTTTTGTTCATAATCCTTTAGCTAATGTTACTTCCCAGAAACAAAATCATTTCCAAGTACCTCTAGTAATGACACACCCTACCTTTCCATTTCCTACTCCCAGCCTCATCAATAATGCTAACCTCAAAAACATACCCACTGTTGCACTTCCAAAGTTCTATGGCCTCATAACTGAAGACCCTGACACCTTTCTGTTTGAGTTTGATATTCTTTGTCGAATCTTTGACTACAAAACTAATGGACACAAACTCAAGTTGTTTCGAGAAACATTGAAGGAGTCATCTCTAAGATGGTTTATGGGATTAGGGGCTGATGCAAAAACCAATTAAAATGAGATGTAGACTCTATTTCTGCAAAAGTATAAAGAGTATTGTGAAGGGGGTGACTTGGAAGGAGATGTAATTTTTTGAATGCCACAAAAGGAAGATGAAATTATGGAAGATTACATTTCACGCTTCTTGTACAACTTGCAGAAGAATCCACAACATGTGCTGGAGGAGGATGCTGAAAAACTCATTTTCTTGAGGGGAGTAAATGACAACTGCGTTGAAGCACTGGACCTTATGGATGGAGGAGATATATATCAATCTTCCTGGGATGATCTTAAGAAAATTTTCCTCAAATATTCAAGATCAACCGTAAAGAAGGGCAGAGGATTTTGATCCACACTTGCTAAAGGAAATAGCTCAGGCATTTTTAAGATATAAATCTCGAACGTGTTGTCAGATTTAAAGGAAGATATTATCAATGATGTTTCTACACACTTGGATACAACGCATACCAAAAAGAAGCATGCAAATGATGAGGCACAACTAGTTGAATACTGACCTAACTTTTTAAAGCAAAAAAGTATTGTGTGTGCAAACTAGTGGCAAATTTTGAGAACCAACACCTTCCTACTGAGTACATGAAAATAGAGGGAGAGGAAAAGCAAGTATTCTTTGTTTCTCAATGTCAGCTATAGGCCCCAAGACAAGATATGCCTCAAGAACCTTTGAAATTTTCTAATCCTTATAATAACCAATGCCGGAACCAGAATTTTCAAAATCCTTCTCAATACTCCCAACCTACTTGGAACAATGCCTGGCCTAATACTCAAAAGAACCAGTGGTTCAACACACAACAAACCCAATGGACACAACCTCAAAATCAATGCAACCACCATAGGGGAATTGGAAACCATATAACTAGTGGAGAGGACCTCAATAATGGCCTAATAAAAATCCTGGTTATCAACCCTTACCACCCCCAGTATCTCAACCTGTAATAATGCCACCTCCTGTAGCTACAAGTCCTCCTCCAAGGCACCCACAATTACCTACTCAACCACAACCCAATCCTAAAAACAAGCAACAACAACAACCAATGTATGCTACTAATGCTCAATAGTAACCTGCCTATGCATTAGAAATAACTGATATTCAACTGAGATCTGGTACTGCCCTACCTAGACCAGAACCTCCTGTTATAACAAAAGTTCCAAACCTTCCTGCAGCATCAACACCACTTCTAGAAACTACTTTTCCAAATATAGTCCCACCTACTAATATATCAAGTCAAACTAATGTTCACACCTCAATTAATCATCCTTTTACTCAAAGTCTTAGTATAGACAAACTTATACCCCAACAAGAAACACAATTTGATATCCTTGACCAATTGAAAAACATGCATATCCAGATTCCATTGTTTCAGGATATTAAAGATGTTCCTCTGTGTGGGAAAGCCATTAAGAATGCCTGTCTCAAAAATACTAGACAAAAGAAAAGGGATCCCCAAATAGTACATGTTATAGGTCGACTTGCAGATATTATGTTGGGAAAGATAGTCATTCCAAAGTACTCTAGCCCTGGAAGCCCAATTGTTGATATTATAATTAATGGTCAGTCTGTGAATAATAATCTAGTAGATTTGGGAGCTACTATTAATGTTATGACTAAGGATACCATGCATAGGTTGAGTATAGAGGGATTAAGGACCACTCCAATAATCTTGAAACTTGTAGATAGTTCCACTGTCACCCCAGATGGCATAATAGAAGATATAGTAGTTACATTGGATTCCTGGGAATATCCTACTGACTTCCTGATATTATCACCCAAGGTAAATATTGCTAGTTATCTAGTTATCCTTGGACAACCTTGGTTAGCCATAGATGATGCTAATATCAATTGAAAATAAGGTAATATGACAATCTCAGATGGCCAAACAATTAAGAAGTTAGCATTATATCCTCCTACCCAACCACAACCAGATTTAAGTACTCCTATTTGGCCAGATTTGGGAGATGAGGAAGAAGAGCTAAACTTTGTTGCTAAACTAATGATGTTACACAAAAAATCCTTCCTGATATTGCAAGAAGATGATGATGTGATTCAAAATATCCTTACTAATGACTATCACAGTAAAAGATATTTCTGAAAGCTCTGTTATGTAGTTGTCTACCTATGAGAACTGTGTTTTTCTAGAAGAACCTGATATTATCCATCTATTACTACCCTATGAGATATCTACAAGACCTATACCTACAATATCAATGCTTGAGCTAACAACTAATGTGGAGCTCTCTCCTGGCCACAATCTTCATGTTAATAGTAAACTGCCACCACAACAATTAGCATTGTTGACTCAATTCCTTTGTAAACATGAAAAATATTTTTCTTGGGACTATGGAGACATGACAGTATTGAACCCAAAAGTCTATACACATATAATTTACATCAATGAAGGTTGGTTGGTTTAATGGGAAGTAGTACTGAGAGGGGAGGGGTGAATCAATACCTCTAAAACTTTTTCATGTTCTTTAATCAATTAACCTTAGTAATCAATTGCATATCCATTCCATCTGATCTACACTATCTTTGTGTGAGTTATATCAATTCATAACATTAATAAACATATGAATCATTCATAGAAATATTCATGAACATAATTGACACAAAACACAAGATATGATATCGTAGAAAACTCCTGTTAGGAAGTAAAAACTGTGGTGGGGATGATACCCACAAAACTTCACTATCTGTAGAATGGAAGGGGCCGGTTAAGGCTTACAATTTTGATCACTTATGATGATCTACCTTGTTAGGAGTATTAGTGGAGACATGTTAAAGTCTACTCTATTAAGAGCTTTAAGCAACACTGTTTAGTGTGCACTCGGTTAAGAGATTTGATATAGGACTGTTAAACCCACCTTACAAGAAAGGATTTCTTACACTTTGCTTCACTTGTTAGAATGACAGCAGATTACAATTTGACCTGGTAAGTGCAATCTCCTATTGCTGATACAGATCCTATGTAGTTCACATACAAAATAATATCACCTTAACTGTGATTGAATATTACCTCTAATTATCGGTTTCCTCTGTTCTTGATTCTGCTAACCAAATCCTTCTTTCTCTGCTCTGGTTCTTGAAACTCTCAATTCAATCCATAGATGTGCTCATTCTATTCTCCTCTCTCTTCCACACACATTCTAATGAATTATTACATCATCTATTTATAGATGGATTGATTTCATCGAGTTGATGATAA
>MU224286.1:538019-590407 GCA_018584345.1 Thuja plicata | reverse complement strand
AGTTGATGATAAAAATAATGTTAACTCTAAGATTAGGTTTACAACTTGCACCTAGATCTCCTAGTCTATGTGTTTTAAATCAGTTAGACTGATTAAAACACTTACATTAATGTTTCTTGTCCCTAAATAAATGGATTTAAAAACAATTGAATATCCTATAAATAGAATACCCTTGCTTTATCTAATGTGGAAGTCAGATCCACTTTTTGCGGGCTGCAACTGACTTTCGGTTCTATCTTTCGGTCATGCTTGACTGCCTTTGATTTTTACTGTTGGTTGCACTTAATTTGTTTCATCAATCTACATTGTAACTTGCATTTTGGGTTTCTCTATCGGGTTCCACTTTAACTCTCTTCATTGTGGTTTTTGGTTTACACTCTACCTTGTGTCATTGGTTCTCTCTGTACTTAGTCATTTTTGGTGATCTGCCAATCTGATCTTCGGTATGCCCTTTACTGTCTTTCGGTGTAAGCTTAATGAAAGTGTTGTTTGAATACTAATGTCAAATTAATGTCATCAATATCCCCCTTTGATAGTAGTATCAAAAATTGATATGTGAAAAATACTAACAAAATGTTAATTATATACAACAAATATAGTCCTTAGTCATTTAATGACTCCCCCTATGTATATGCCAGTATATCTGTACAGAAGATATATTTTCCTTCTTCATATCACTATCCCTTTATGAATGTACATATACATATCTAAATTTTTCGCATTTTGACTAAATGTACATAACATTTTCAATGATATTTTGTACAAGTATCATTTCCCCTTTTATTTTATATTAAGGGAAAAGGTCAATTACCTTAGAGCTTATCAAAAATGTGTGAATGAGAAGACTTCATGTCTTCCATCATTTTCTCCCATTGCTCCTTCAGGTTTTCTAGAGCCATTTTCTCAAGTGTTATCTTGGCATGCATATCATAGATGCTGTCGGCTACATACATCTCAGGAGTTGCTATCAGTTGTCTTGCAGAACTGATATGCTGTTGTAACAGTGTGAGATTTGGCAGAATTTGAGCATGTAGCTCAGTTCATTCTTCTCTGAATTGTGTCTCTGCTTCCCACAACTCTTTCCTTAACTATTTTACTTTAATGATATTTTCATAATGCAGTTTGATTGCATTTTCTCCATCAGTTGTTAAGCTACTAGCACTGTTTGCTAGATCTGTATCCAGCTTAGCTATGTTGTCACTATTTTCTTAAGTGAACTTTTCAATTGTGCTTAGCTTTTGGATTAAGGTTATAGCTTCAGATATAATGGGATCTAATTCTGATTGCTTTACCTTATTTTTGACCACTTCTTGCCTGATGTTCTCTAGAAGCTTTTGTTGATACTTCATTTCTGCTCTCTCCTCAATAGCATTCTTAGCATCAATGTTTTGAGTTGTGATGGCATCAGTGAGGATAGCTAGTTGATCAATTATGGGCTTGCTTTGATCAATATCAATATCTGGGACAATCTGGTGTAGAATGTCCCATGTTGTCTCTAGTACCATTGATTCCTTATGCTGTTTCTTTAGATTTTCTTGTAATGCCTTCCTTTGGTATATCTCTCCATATTCTTGCAATGCATCCATGTCAAGTGTAGTGGGGTCACACTTTGGTATTTCAATGATTTTGTCAAGTGTAACCTCCAATTTGTTCTTCTTTGTTTTCTTCTTCTTCTTCTTCTTCTTCTTCTTCTTCTTCTTCTTCTTTTATGACTCAGTGGAGTGTAGCACCATTGCTATTTTTTTAGCCTTTTTAGTTGTGCTTGATGATATGACTTATTGTGCATCTTTCTGCTACTTTGCATTGGTTTCAGCTCGTCGGGTGTCTGTAGATGTCTCTACATTCACCTTAGGATCGTCGGTAGCACCTTTGTCTATTTTCTCAGGAGTTCCATATTTTGGTTTGTCTCCTTCATTTGAGTCCTTTGCATCATCTGCCTTGGTGTTCTCATTCTTCTCTTGAGTATCCACATCGTTGTCCTTATCTCCTTCTGTAACCTTGCTAGTGTCGGTTACATTCTGATTATCTCTGATGTTTTGCTGATCATCGGTGTTATCTTTATTTTCTTCTTCTCCTACATCCTTTAGAGTTTCCTTTTCAATTGATTTACTTGATTCTTGCATGATATTGATAGCTTGTATCAATATTGGTAGTTTGCCTAGAATGATCACCTATGCTCCATCAATTGTTGTGTCATGTTCGTTGGTTGTATCTTTAACAATAGTGACATCTTCATCCTTATTGATTTCTTTACCTGGGTCATCGGTAATATTGATGACATTGGTATCCACAATGTTGTCATTTGTGGTATCATCCCATGTTTCATCTACCACATCTGCATCTTTTTTCCCTTCTGTATCATCTTCCTCTTTATCCAGCTCAATGGATGTATCATCATTTTTTTCCTTATCAACATCTTGTTGTTGAAGGTCTTTGTCAGGACTGTCTTTCTCAATTGGCCTATTCATGATCTTGCACCATTTATTGTGATTGTCCTTTTCAAGTTCAATCAACTTGCCTTCAAGAAATTTGTATGCCTATAGCTTTGGTGAGAATTCTTTCTTGTGTTTCTCCATCATTTCATGTATTTCTACCTTTGTTGATTCAGGTGAAATTAGAGAGACAAGTACTCTCTCTCTGATTTCTTTCTCATTTGCCAAAGAAAATGTCCAACGGGCGAATAATCTATCCAAGAGTTCCCGTGGTACATAACTTCCTTCAAATTGTATGGGTAAATATTTGAATTTATACATCTTATCTATCATGGCTTCTTCAATCTTATTCTGATCTTCT
This sequence comes from Thuja plicata, assembly GCA_018584345.1. NCBI lineage: Eukaryota > Viridiplantae > Streptophyta > Pinopsida > Cupressales > Cupressaceae > Thuja > Thuja plicata. The sequence goes on along the minus strand of MU224286.1, from coordinate 587,614 downwards.
TGATTTCTTTTCCCCCATTTTCTAATATGTTGATCAGTAATAGATCCAGAATTTGCAATGTAAACACAAATGTCATCAATGGTTTTAGGTTCCTTTACCTTGACAATTTCTGCCTCTAAGGCTTCACCTCGCTTGGTGTCCTCTATTTCCTCTCGGGTTTTGATGAATTTTAAACCCTTCTTATTTTGTCCTCTCTTCGGTGCAGGTGCTTTTCTCTTATACTTCCTGACTTTTCCTTTCTTAAGAGGTGAAGGAGTAGATTCTTTGGACATTTGGCTTTTGGTCCTTGAAGAAACTATAGTTCTTGGTCTCTTTGATGGTGGAGGAGGTGGTGAGTCTGACTCTATTTCCTCTGATTCAGTCTTTTCATCATCTTTACCGACAGACACCTGTTCTTCAGTTTCCTCCTCTTGTTCTATCTCTTCATCTTGCTCAGCTTCTTGCTCTTCTACAAATAGAATCTTCATGAGATTGTTTACCATTTTGTCCTTCTTTTTCACAATCATTTTGACTACTAGGCCTGATTTAATTATTTTCTTGGCCTCCTCATATGGTCCAAATCTTGGTTTCTTTTTTTTTTCTAGTGGCTCATTGATTAAGGCATCAATTGCCTTTGTTGCAAGATCAATGTTGATCTCATATTCTAGTGGTTGTAACCATCTTTTTCTTGCTACTACAGGTTTGATGTAAGTGTGATCTGTGTCGACCATGAAGCATATCTCATCCTTAAATTTCTTGATGAGTTGCTCGGGGATTCTTACCCTTTTTTGCATTCGGTCTTTGAATACATTAAAGTATTCATCCATGATAGTTTCAAAATTATCTCCTAGAGCATCTATGTGCTCATTGATTTGCACGGTTACCAGCTTGGTGCTATCCCATTTTACATCTCCAACATATGGGAAATTTTCTTGAAAATAAAAGAAAATGCACATGATTAATGAGCCAAACTTACATGTGTTTGACTTTGCATTTCTGATTGTCTTGAGATTTTCTTTCAACTGATTTAGTAGTAGCTCAGATAAGTCTAACTGTGTGCCTTTCTTTACAATTTTGTAAGCTGTATCCACAACACCAGATGAAATACTATTTAATCTGCTAGCCTGGAAGAATTTGTAACCCAGTACACATGCACCAAAATTAATTTCATCATCAGCTATGGTTGTCACTTTCAGTCCACGCCCATCCCATTTGGCTCTAGTTATCTTTTCAGTATTTGCCTTTGGTGGATGCTTGAGCACCTTTACTTTATCGGTTACAGGGTAATCGATGACCGCATGGATGACATCTCGGGTGATTTCCTTCGGTTCATCCAACCATATCTTGTTATTATGAATTTTGCTTAGCACTAACCGAATCCACTCAGTTTTGAAGACCTTTGAAAACTTTAGGGCATTGGTAAGCCCTTTTACCTCAATGTGTTTGTGTTTATCCTTAAGTGTTCCATCTTCATTACAAAGCTTCTGGTAAGCTTCTTCCATCTCTACCATTCCAATTTCTGCAATCTTGCAGTGTATGAAGGATCAAATGTCCTCAACTAGAAAAACCTTAGCTGGTATGTGTGAGAATGTACTAGCATCATCGGGCTATGAGGAAACCTCTGGATGAATCTTATATTTGGGTTCCTCACATGCATTATTTTTGATGAGTTCAAATTCATCCTTCTTAGCTTTTACGGATCGTGATGTTGATGCCATTTTAAAAAATTAGGGCTTCTGTGTAAATGTGTAAAGAATGGAGTTATCGGTCTGTAGAACTTACTATTGTGTTAGGACAGGTCTCTGAACTATTTTGGAGTGCTTGGTGGTCAATTCGTGATCGCTCTGCAACTTGGTTTCTTTCTACTCAAAATTGCCTTTGCTTGCTCTACTTTGGGTGTCGTGTCAAATGATTCACTCTGATGCCCTATTTATAGCCATTGCCCTAAAATGCGTGTAATAAATTCTCACCAACTCATCGGTGTTTAAAGACTGAGTTCGTTGGTGAAGACTTTATTACCCTCGGTCATGCTTACAACATTTCTGAGAGGTCAAAGTTGACTTAGCCTTTACCGATAGGTTTTGGTAACATAGACAACTTGTTCATGTGCTTGTTTACCGATGCATCTCGATCAATACTAAAAAATTTTGTTTGTAACCAATGTCTCTCGGTAAATATAGGCAGTCTTTCCTTTAAGTGTATACCAACGAGTTTCAACATATATGCCCGAAGACATAGTTTTCACATTTTTCAACAAGTATAACCATGATGCATCAGTCTCATGCTAATTTGGAATTATTTCATCGTATTATGGAACTGATGTAAAGTAATAGCTTAGGGTTAATGCAGTTCCATACATACTTGTTCTGCTTAGGTAGGGTTGGTGATGTCACCGGATCTACTGGATGGGGTGTCACCATTTACATTGCTCGTTCCAACTTCATCATTGCTTGAAGCTTTCCTCCACATCTTGTTTCTAGCCTTTTAGATATCTTCAATGGTGTTTCCATTGGGGTATGTGCTTGTCTCTATCATTCGTTCTTTTCAGTCCTTTTTGAGATGACCAACTTTATGACAGTGTAAGCATGCCATTCTGGGGTTAGTCCATCCTCTAGAATTTCTAGTCCATATTATCATACCATTTGTAGCAATGTGACCATACCTTCCACATGCTATATAATTTTTCCAAGTATTGTAGTCCCATACATATTGATTACCGATATGCTTCGGTTGATATGGAGTGTCTTGACCTTTTGGATTCCATGCGTGCCTTTTCTTTTTCCAGCATTCAAGACTTGTGTGCCCATTCATCTTGCATGTAGGATAGTATTTGTCCATGTAGGTTTCCTTCCTTGACTGTTCTATCTTATACTTGCATTCATATGCCTTATGTCCTTTCTTGTTACATTTATAATAGAATCCTATGAATGAAGGTGTAGATTTAGGAATACCTTTCATTTTTCCTCTGCATACATTTACTGTGTGACCTTGCTTTCCACAGTGTTTGCATGTAAGCTTTCTTGGTCTTGAATTTTCATAAACATTCTTTGGATTGGATTGATTTGATGATTCTCCATTTTTGGTAAAGCCTAGACCATTGTTGTTGTTGACTCTTCGTTGTCCTTCCAGAAAATTATCCATTCTTTTATTGCTCTCTTCAGCCTTTCTGATAACTTCATTATGTTGTTGCTGAATTCTAACCTCATGCTTTAGTTTTTCATTTTCTTCTCTTAGTTCACCAATAATCTGTATTCTCTCAATGAGTTCAACATTCATTCTGTTTGCTTCTTGACTCATGAGAATGATTTGATTTGTGAGCTCATGGTGATGCTCTGCATGTCTTTGTATTTCTAACTCCTTTTCTTGTAGTTTCTCTATAATATTCCTCCTGTCATCAGTAGCTAGTGTTCTTTCTATTTCATCTTGTCTAGCAGAACTCATCACATTAATTTTTCTAACCATCTAGGTCTCTTGACCAATTTGCAACATCTTTATCTACTCTGTCAAATGTTGATTGATCTCCTTTAGATTTGTGATGTTCTCTTTTGATGTATCTGATGCTTTTCTTGTATTTGATCCTGAAGACTCAAAGAAATCTGGAATCTCTTCTTCTTGATAATATTTTTCATTGCTTCAAGTTTCCATTCCTTTCCTTTCATCCAACAACTCTCTCATCTTGATTCTAGCTGCTTTATACTATTCATAGAACATCTGTATCTCAAGCTTTTTATTCTCAATATTCTTATCAAGTTTGTACTTCTCCATTGTATGATCTTTTCTCTCAAGCCTTTAAGATTTTCAAGAAGAGACTTAGCTCTGATACCAATTGTTGGGTTTAATGGGAAGTAGTACTAAGAGGGGAGGGGTGAATCAATACCTCTAAATTTTTTTCATGTTCTTTAATCAATTAACCTTAGTAATCAATTGCATATCCATTCCATCTGATCTACACTATCTTTGTGTGAGTTATATCAATTCATAACATTAATAAGCATATGAATCATTCATAGAAACATTCATGAACATAATTGACACATAACACAAGATATGATATCGTAGAAAACTCTTGTTAGGAAGTAAAAACTACGGTGGGGATGGTACCCACAAAACTTCACTATCTGCAGAATGGAAGGGGCCAGTTAAGGCTTACAATTTTGATCACTTCTGATGATCTACCCTGTTAGGAGTATCAGTGGAGACCTATTAAATTCTACTCTATTAAGAGCTTTAAGAAACACTGTTAAGTGTGCACCCGGTTAAGAGATTTGATATAGGACTGTTAAATCCACCTTACAAGAAAGGATTTCTTACACATTTCTTCACTTGTTAGAATGAAAACAAATTACAAATTGACCTAGTAAGTGCAATATCCTATTGCTGATATAGATCCTATGTATTTCACATACAAAATAATATCACCTTAACTGTGATTGAATATTACCTCTGATTATTGGTTTCCTCTGTTCTTGATTCTGCTAACGAAATCCTTCTTTCTCTGATCTTGTTCTTGAAACTCTCAATTCAATCCATATATGTGCTCATTATATTCTCCTCTCTCTTCCGCACACATTCTAATGAATGATTACATCATCTATTTATAGATGGATTGATTTCATCGAGTTGATGATAAAAACAATGTTAACTCTAAGATCAAGTTTACAACTTGCATCTAGATCTCCTAGTCTATGTGTTTTAAATTAGTTAGACTAATTAAAACACTTACATTAATGTTTCTTGTCCCTAAAGAAATGGATTTAAAAAAAATTAAATATCCTATAAATAGAATACCCTTTCTTTATCTGACGTGGAAGTCAGATCCACTTTTTGTGGGCTGCAACTGACTTTCGATTCTGTCTTTCGGTCATACTTGACCGTCCTTCAGTTTTTACTGTCGGTTGCACTGAATCTGTTTCATCAGTCTACACTGTAACTTGCATTTTGGGTTCCTCTGTTGGGTTCCACTTTAACTCTCTGCATTGTGGTTTTTGGTTTACACTCTACCTTGTGTCATCGGTTCTCTCTGTACTTAGTCATTTTTGGTGATCTGCCAATCTGATCTTTGGTTTGCCCTTTACTATCTTTCGGTGTAAGCTTACCGAAAGTGTTGTTTGAATACTAATGACAAATTAATGTCATCAAAGGTAGTCTGCCACTCTTCCAACCCTCAGAGAAGAATTAACCCATCCTTAAGAGAAAATGTAAAGACTGAGTTGCAAAAGCTACTGGATGCCAGTTTTATTTACCCAATCTTAGACAGTAAATGAGTTTCACCTTTGGTAACAGTCCCTTAAAAGGGGGGTAAATGGAGAATATGTGTAGATTATAGAGAATTGAACAATGCAACAAAGAAAGATAATTTTCCCTTGCCATTCATTGATCAAGTTCTAGATACCTTAGCTGGTAATAAGTACTTCTCTTTTCTTGATCGATACAACATATATAATTAGATTAGAATTTATCTAGAGGATCAAGAAAAGACAAAATTTACATGTCCTTGGGGAACATATGCATATTCTGTGTTACCTTTTGGTTTATCTAATGCTCCAGCCACTTTCCTATGGGATGTAAGCAATGTTTTTGCTGATATCTCACATGACTGCATGGAAATATATATAGATGATTTTACCAAAAGTTGGTGTTACTTTTGAAGAAGCTTTGAAAAACTTGGAAAAAGTTTTGATTAGATGTAAAGAACACAATCTGTTCCTGAATAGTGAAAAATGTTTCATGTTGATGCAAGGAGTCGTGCTAGGACACTTCATCTCAGAAGCTGGCATACAAGTGGACCCTACAAAGATTGAGGTAATTGTTACATTTTATACACCTAATAAGAAAACATATGTTAGATCTTTTTTAGGACATGCTAGTTATTATAGATGATTCATTCAAAATTTTAGTCAAATAGCTAGTCCACTATACACCTTGCTTACAAAAGAAGCTAAGTTTACATGGACACCAGCCTATGAGGAATCTTTCCTGCAACTCAAGTCCCTTCTTACAAAAACACCAATACTTAGAGGTCCTGATTGTTCTTTAACATTCCATATACATACAGATGCTTATGACTATGCAATAGGTGATGTCTTAGGCCAAAAATCTAATAACCTTGAAAATTCTATTTATAATATTATCAAAAGTTTACATGGGTGAGTGTTAAATTACATAGCCACAAAAAAAGAATTACTGGAAGTAGTCTATGCTTTGAATAAATTCTATCATTATGTAACATGCTATCCAATATTTGTTCATACTAACCATGTAGCAATAAAATATCTTATGAAAAAACCTGACATCTTAGGCAGGCTAGCAAGATGGGTTTTGCTCTTATAGGAATTTGATATAACAATAATTGATAGGCCAGGTAAAGAAAATGTTGTAGCTAATTATTTATCAAGACTCCAGAATGATGACACTGATACATCTGTGATAGATGATGCATTCCTTGATGAACATTTTTTTCCATATTGCTATCAAGAACACATGTCATGCTGATATAGCCAATTACCTTGCATTTGACAAGATGCCTACACATTTCTCTCCTAAGGACAGAAAACTGCACATTGAGAAAAGTCTTCAATTTTCTTGGATTGAGAATACATTGTTCTATACTGGTCCAGACCAAGTCATGAGAAGGTGTGTACATGAAGATGAAACCTATGATATCCTCCATGCTTTTCATGATGAGCCCTATGGAGGACACTTTGCAGCTAAGAGGACAACTCTGAAAATATTAACAACAGGTTATTACTGACCCACACTTCACAAAGATGTAGGCAATTATGCTAGGAAATGTGATAAATGCCAAAGGATGGGCCATCCTACAAACTCAAATGAAATTCCTTTACATCTGCAAGTGGTTGTCACACCACTTGATAAGTGGGGCATGGATTTTATTGGTCCTATAGACCCTCTATCTAATGGAAAGTCCTACATTCTGGTATGCACATACTATGTAACCAAATGGGTTGAAGTGATGGAAATGAAGCATGCCCAATATAACAAAGTAGCATAGTTCTTTTATGAAGCAATATTCACCCATTATGGTGTGCCAAGAGAGCTCGTCACTGATCAAGGAGAAAAATTCATATCAAACCTGATCAAAACACTCATGAAAGAATACAACATCAAACACAGGAAGTCCATTCCCTACCATCCACAAGCCAATGGTCAGGCAGAAGTCACCAATAGAGAAATTGAAGAAATACTCACAAAAATAGTTCACCTCCACCACCGTGACTGGAGCAGACGTCTTTCAGAATCAGTTTGGGCATATAGAATGACATGGAAGACAACAACAAGATTCACTCCATTTGAATTGATGTATGGGAAAGAATCCATGTTCCCATTGAGTTTGAGCATAAAACATTGTGTACTGCACTGAAGCTAAACATCGATCTTCCTGCAGCACAGCGAGACCATCTTCTACATCTCAACTCTTTGGATGAGATGAGAAAATCTACATTGGAGTGCACAGAGATAGTCCAAAAATAGAGGAAGAAATGAGATGACTCCCATATCAAGAACAAACAAATTATAGTAGGTGATTGGGCACTACTATTTGATTCTAGATTTCAAGAAATACCAAGCAAATTACAAACAAGGTGGTTAGGCCCATATCAGATAGATCATGTCTTTGACAATGGAGCAATCCAGGTGACAAAAATTGATCCAGTTCATTTAAAACTATTGGTCAATGGGCATCACCTTCATCTATACCATCAACCCCAGACTAAGGATGATTTCATGCAGAAATTTAGAGACAACTCCATAAGCACAATAGGCAATACTTCCTGTAGAAAAGGGTGCCAACCTTCTTCCTATAGCTTCAAACTAATGTTCCTTTGGGTATGCTCATGATAAACACTTCATTTTTAATGAAGTTCCATTATCCATTCATTTTCTAAATTCTTCTTTCCAACCCACTCCACTTCTCTACCTTCCACCCACACATCCTCCATGTCATCACATTTTTCCATATTTCTATACTTTTAAGAAATGCCACATCAACTGATGCATACATCTGCAACACTTGTTCTATTCTCGCCACCTTTTTCATGCATGTGGAAACATAATGACAGGTACAACTCTATAGTTTTTTTCCACTTTTAGCACACACATTTTGATAAGTATATCTAATATTGCGCATATCTATAATTTGGCATTATGCCAGTTTCTTAGCCCATGCTAAGTATGACAAATGTGGACACTTGTCTTAATTTTGTAGGGGCCAGGGAAGTGTATTAACTTTTTCCATATCACTACTAGTTGTACCTATCATTCTTAGCAAGATTGTCTGTCAGTTCAAATCTGTACTTGTGTCTATTTTATTAAGTGCTTTTATTTTTTTGCACAAGTGTCGTACCTCAATTCCTAAATATCCCCGATTTCTGACTTGATGTGACCCTAAGAAGACATAATCAAGTTATGTGGAAAATACTTGCACTTAAAGCTATAATTCCTTGCCAAAAGTGCCATTATTGCTCATTTTTCAAAAATGTAACATAGGGAATACAAGGAAATATGTAGTTTGAAGTGCAGTCAGGAGCTTAATTTTAGGGTGTTTCAAAAGAGATTAAGAAATTGGGAAATTGTGGAGCAGAGAATATTGTGAATTGGAAAATCAAAGTAGAATTTGGAGAAATAATCTCAAACAATGGGAGGGAAGTTAATGCGTCATGAGCCATTGGTCCATACCATTCTACTCACTAATGTAGAAGCAGTCTGGAGATTCCATGCATGCGGATAGCTGGGGTATTTCTTAAAGTTGATAAAATTTGACGAGGAAGTAGCTACCAAATTTATGAGCACATTTGAGGAAGGAAAGGCAAATGTATGGGGTTTGATGGTTTTGGAAACAGAGGAATGCATTGCATAAGTGACTGGGTTGCCCACAATTGGGGAGCATTATCCTAATGAACACGATGCTAGGTTAGCTCAAGCTCAATTCAATCTTTCTTCAGACCCTCCGTTGGAAGTGAACAATCAGGGTTGCAAGCGCATGTCACTCCTGACCCATTCAAAGAGACGAAGTCACACATTGTAAGGTACCTCATTTGAGAAGGAAGGTTTTCCCATTTGCATGCATGCCATTTTAAATTGCTTAGCTATATCAGGCATAATTTTCCAGTAAACATTCCAAATTTTGTATATAATATGTTGAGCATTAGTGCTGAAGAAACCCAGAAAGTTAAAAAATAAATTTTGTTTCTCACCATGACCTAATTAAATTATTAGTTGAAAGATCTCTTAGAGATGTGTCTCCCTTGACATGGGATGAGTTTTTTTGGTTCAAAAATTTGCAACCTCAGGACGAACTTGTTGAACAACCTTCTGAGTGCAACACTCTTTGAGCCAGCTGATGAAACAACTACCCAAGAAGGAGAACCTAGAAATATCGATAAAAATGAACCTTCTCCTACTTCAGAGGGCAATGTACCTCTTTTGAGAAGAAAGGAAAAATAAATATTGGTGAAGGAACTTTAGTTCCTAAGAATGAACCCCAAAACCCTATAGTTTCAAGAAGTAAGAAAAGGAAGTTGGCTCCTGCAACAACTACTCCTACAATAGAGAGATCAAAGTAAACAATTAAAAAGAAAGCTTTGGATGTTACAGAAACTCCCTTACGGAGAAGTTCTAGGATGAGAGGGAAAATTCAACAAGTTTTCCCTGATAGCCAAGTTGTTCCCTTAGAAAAAACTTCCATAGAACCCCATGTTGAGTATGTTTCAGATAATTCCCTAGTTTGAATAAATGTCCCATATATTTTCTAGAATCTAAATGATTCATGTGATAGAAAGCCTCCCACGTATCAGAGTGAACCTGGAGAAAGTCATCAAATAGTTCAAGAAGGTAATCAGGAAGAACTTTAGTTGCCTCAACCATCAACTCACTCTTGCTTTTAGAATGCTATTGTACCTTTTAGGAGAACTTGGTTCACTAATTATCTAGTGTAGCCCTATAGAGAGAAGAAAAGACAAAAGACTCAATTAGCAGAGTTTGGCCCACCTACTCTGCAGTCCATCCTTTTTAGTTTGTACAATAAGTTTGTTCGTAAGAAAAATTTGTGGAAGTAAGAGAGGAACAGGATGCAAAAAGTGATTGACGATAAAAAAGAGGAAATAGAAGACCTAAAAGAGAAAATGAAGAGACAGAAATAGAAGATGGACCATGCCTTAAAATTGGTTGACCAAATCATATCTTACATGCCTCCTCCTAGAGTATACTCCATTTGCTTGAAAGAGCAATTTATCTGGTTCCAAATGATGATGACTATGAAAGATAAAGATTCTAAGTTTAGGACAACTCACAAATTTTATGGTTTGTACTAAACCCTTCCTATTTGGGAACAAAACTTGCTTTGTGATTTGTATCTCCATAACTTCATCATTCCTGAAGAGACTGATTGGAATCCCTTTCTTTACATTGGAGACATAAATATAAAAGACTTGATGTCATGGATGCACAATGAATCTAATTATGACAGGAAATTAGACAATTAAAGGGATCAAGAAAAATTAGAATAGTTTCCCTTAAGGGGTGAAAGTAGTAAGCCTGATGTTCTACTAAGGGACTAGTTCAGTCTCACTTATGGGAGTACAAAAGAAGAAACCAGGGACATAATTTTTGCTGTGAGAGAAGAAGCATACACAGAGTATCAAGGGATTTCTTATTTCACATTTCAAAGAGCCCTAGTTGGTGTCAGAAATAGATGGAACAGGCTGCCAGAGGTTTTTAAGAAGGCTAAACCTCATAGTCCTCTCAATCTAGAAGCAACAATTCACCGGGTACCTAAATACATGCAGTTTGGAAGACAAATCTGATGTGAGCTCTGGTGTCCCTTAACAATCCAGCCACCGATGCTTCTATGGCCTTTATATGACATTAATGCTACATAATTGGACCAACTATAGGAAGACTACAAGATGGACTTCTGGGAAAGAACCAAGGGATTCTATTACACTTTAAAAAGCAGAAGGAGAGGAAATATCGAAGTTGGAGAATTTAGGGGAGTTTCTAAGACGTGTAATGCTTGAGGACAAGTATTATGCTTGTAGGGGGCAGATGATGGGGCAATAATTTATCTTTATTTCATACTATTTTTATGCTATGTTCTAAGACATTTCCAAAACACTTGTGAAACTTTTAAGTACTTGAACTTATGAACATACTATAAGTACAGTCAGATCCACAAAACCTATGAGTATATAGTAGTGACATACTTTTCTAAATATTATATATATGCCCCAGTATGTCATTTAATTGTTTTAATGAATGTCCTAACATTTGGATTAAGTTGAATAGTTGAAAACTTGAATATATATGCATGTTCTACTAACCTACAAGGGAAAGAGGAGCGAATTCAGAGTGGATCGACAACATTGATGAAGAAGTGATGAAGTCCCAACTACGATGAGGAGAACCGTTATCAAACCGTCGAACATGCATGATGAATTTAAGGAACTATCATTTTAGGGAATATATGAGAATAATTATGCTTTATTTTCTCTGTGGTCAATACTTTGTTGAAGCGGTTATCCAGTCTTTATGATATTCTGTCGTGGGCTATTACATTCTCCTTTCTTTATGGAATGAATTAGTCAGACCTTATCTTTATGTTTAAATAAATATCAATCCTCTATATAAAGGGATATGCTTGTTATATTGTAGTTAGTTGGATGATTGTACCATTGTTGCAATTGAAAAGAAAAGTTAATCTTTTAGTTTCGTGTATTATTTTACTACGATGTAATCAATTTTTCTAGAAATATAATGAAGGAGTGATTTTGAGTTATATTCTATGTTAGTAGTTAGCAAAATCTGACCAAGGGGGCTCACTTGAAAGTTGGATTAGAGTAGACTAGGTTAAGTTGTTTAAGCATTGACAACATTTCAAGTAGAATTTACTGTTTCCTCCTGCATCATTATAACTTGTGTATGTTCCTCCAGCACCTGTAGGGATAATTATAGTGAATTCTTTGGGTTGATAGAATAATTTAAAGTTGAACTTATAGTTTTCAGCATCAATTTAATTAAGTAGTTTTGTGTGTTTACTTTCCTACAACAATAGTGTAAGATTCTTTCATGTATTTTCCTTCTTGCAGCTTAAGTAAAATGACTCTATGAGAGACATAGTGCACAAATCGTGTTGTCCCATTTCAAGTATACATCCCTAGGTTGACAATTCAAATGCACTTCATGATAGGGAAAACAATACTTAGTTTGAATACACTATTCATAGGAGAAGCTTTGGCATGATTATTATTACCTTTTGTGGGGCTGTACGTCTGGCATAAAATTTATAAAAATCTTAAATCAATTGAAATAACCCTATTTGAATTCAATTTCAAACAAAAAAAATAGAAAAAAAAAATTCTTACCTCTTTGATAATGTGGGATTATTAAGAATTTGGTGTAAACGATGGAAAAATAAATAAAAATGGGAGGAACACGATCGGGTTATCTCATTTTTACAAATATGGAAGCCGTTGTTCACCATTTGTGACACTCAAAATGAGTTTGGACCATGGGAAAAGGAAAACAAATAGTTTTTCAAAACCCATGTAGGTTTTGAATAAGTTAAAATTTACCTTTACTTCTTCAAAAATCGTGCGGGTTATGAAGAAGTTAAGGCTCAGTTTTACCAAGTCATAACCTGATCAGGTTATTTGAAATTTTAAATAACGTGACTGGGTTACAAAATTTTTTTTTTTTTTTTTGGGGGTGTGGCCACTTTTATGTCCATCAATTTCATGCACTTATCCCACTAGAGAAAAAATTTCATCATAGTCAATTCCTTTCATCTAAGAATATCCTTTTCACACCAATCTTGCTTTATTTCTGACAACTTCTCCATCTTCATTCAATTTATTTCTATAAACCCATTTGGTACCAATAACATTCTTGTCCTTAGAATTGAGAACAAGAATCTATGTGTTGTTCTTCCCAATCTGCAAAAACTCTTCTTCCATAGATTTAACCCAATGAACATATTTTCAAGTGTCACTCACATCTTTAGGTTCAATCTTTGAGACTAAGAAAATTTGATCTTCAACAATCCTTCTCCTAGTTTGAACACCTTTGTTCCTATCATCAATAATTTGATCCTTAGAATGATTTAATCTCACATAATTAGGAGTATTTGGCTTTACCTCTTACTTTTGTGTTCCTTCTCCATCACTTGTACTAGCTTCATCATCTTAACACACAAAAACACTTTGGACTTGGTTCTGAACTTTATCTTGTTGTCCTTGATTGCCACCGACTTTATGATTTTATTAAGAACCAAGTCCAAATTAGAATTTGTATGCCTTGATTTTGGTAGAATAGCCAAGAAATATATCTTCATCTTTTCTTGCATCAAATTTCCCTATATCTCCATTTCTCTGATAAAGAATTTACTACCAAAATGTTTGAAATACCTAGCTATAGGAAAATTTTCACACCATATCTCGTAAGGTGTCTTACCAGTATCTCCTTTGATTTGTACGTGGTATAATACAATGCTAACTCCTCTCCAAAATATACATGAAATATTTCCTTTAAGCATCATAGTCCTAGCAATGTTAAGAATAGACCCATTCTTTCTCTCGACCACCCCATTTTGCTATGGATTTCTTGGAGTAGATAACTATCTCTTTATCCCATGCTTCTCAAAAAAATAGTTGAACTCACTAGATGTGAATTCACCACCTCTGTCTGATCTTAGACACTTCAGCTTCAATCCCATCCCATTCTCAACCATGATCTTAAAGATCTTAAATTTCTCAAGAGCTTCAAACTTCTCTTTCAATAAAGTTATCCATACCATCCTAGAATAGTCATAAAAGAGAAACATGAAATACCTATCACCTTGAAAAATTCTTATTGTAGTACGAACACACAAATAAATAGAACAAGATCTAATAATCCATTTCAATTTTCAGTTTTAGCATGGAAAGTAACTTTTGTTTGCTTACCCAACTCACATTCTTTGCAAATAGTGTTAGCAGGATTCTTCATCCTAGGAAGATATCCAACAACATGATTAGAAATTATAGCCACAATGTTGTCAAAGTTTACATGACATAACCTTTTATACCATAGCCAACTTTCATCTATATGAGCATTCAAACAAATTTTTTGAGTACTATTCAAATGAAATATGTTACTTTTTATTTTTTATCCTTTTGCAATAACTATCCCAGAGTCATCAAAGATCTTGTATATGTTATCCTTGAAATGCAACCCATAACATTTTTCTACCAATTGTCCAACACTAAGAATATTATGTTTCAAACCTTCCACATATAATACACCATTTGTATTATTCTTGTCATCTAGAGAAATAGAACCTCTACCTCAGATCATACCACTAGTATTTTCACACCACTTCACAATACCACAATCATACTTTTCATAGCTGAAAAATATTATTTTATCACCATTCATATGATGAGAAAATCCTCTATCTATCACCCATTCATCCTTTTCAACAACTTGAGCAACTATGGCTTTCTCCTTAATAACACTACTAGCAATAATAGTAGGCTCAAAATCTTCTTCTTTGATAGAAATGAATATAAATTCATCATCACTCTTGTAAGCATCATCAGATTCATCATCTATTACCCTTTCATCAATATCATAGTAACACTTCTTTGGAAAAATAGGTTTCTTAGGTCTAGGTTTAGGAACCCTTTTTGGACATCTAGATGAAAATGTCCTATCTTATTGCATGAAAAGCATTTAAGAGGCATCTTTCCTTTGTACTTACCAGAACCTTTTGGCAATCTTTTGGCAATCAGTGCTTCCAACTCTTGAAGTTATCACTCTTCTTCTTCAAGTTTTTTCATATCTTTCTCATATCTTGACCATTTATTTGAGGAACCTTCTCTTGAATAATATCTTTTCTTATCCCTTCCAAAAATAGTTTCTTTTAATGTTGATTCCACCTTAGGAAATACACCACAAAATTCACTTAGCTCAAAAGTAGTAAGCTTACCAACCAACTTGTCTCTTGTAACATCTTTCACTATTTGAATCTCCTCAATAACTGCAACTTTGTGCTTGTAGGCAGGAGGCAAGGATCTTGGCACTGTAATGCCCCGCCAGGGAACCCAGGAGAACTAACCTAAACTTGACACTGAGTTAACATAATAATTTTTTTTTGAAATGTTTACAAACAATAATGATAATGATGCGGAAGAAATGCAATGAGATACATGACATACACATAAGAACAACTCATACACAGATAACAATCCTCGAGGGTTCCTTGACGTAGAATCACTTAAGCAAGATAATCTACGAATAACAACTATAAATAACTAACACAAAGGATACATCAAATGAATCCAATAATATACATCTCATAACTCACATCCACTGCACATGTCGCAGGGTATGTAGTAATCACTCTAATACAAGTATGATACAACAACTAATACAAGTATCACATCCGATACACTATTACAAGATTACAACTGATATGATAAGATCAAAATCTCCTAAATAAACATGAAGAATACATCATGATACATCCTCCAAAGGATGTCAACTGATAAACACATATGATACAAATACACCACTCATGAAACTGAACCAGTCTCCAAAGGAATCAGAATACATAACTGCAACAAGGATCATCCAAGCAAGAAGAAGAACCATCAGATCTCAATGGTAATAAGAATCACTACCACCCGACCGCATGGAACCAAAGGTCCACTCCCACCATGCTGAGGAGATAATAACAGGCCCACACACACGGGTATACAACATGAAGGCAATCAAAGGTATAAAAGCCATCATAAAGAAACACATAGGAAGATCCTAGAAGCTTTCTAATCACAATGAGAAAGACTAAAGCAATAGCACAAGGATGGAAAGATAAAGACAACTAGAAATCCAAGATCAAAGCATAGGTACACCATCCAAAGATAAAGGAACATACATAAGATATCCAAAACACCAACGCAAACCATATACTGAAACCAAAACCAAGTGTCCAAGACACAACCATAAAAGGGTACAACATGACCTATGGAGGTGACTTAGGCTACATGCTATGGGAGTGTCATCATATGGTTGTATACTTGAGTTACCCAGGACTGGTCTCTATGGACCCCGGACCCTCAAGCATCATCTAGTTGAGTTTACCCTGGTCTGGTCACTCTGGACCCCAGACGCTCAACATACTAACTAATCTTGTATTTAACGTAATCCCCAAGTTTTATTATTAAGTTATCACTTATTATACAACTTACAATAGGTCACCCTAGACTAGCCTCTTTGGGCCCCAGAATCCTATTGTAAGCCACTCCCCTAAGATGCACCTAACTATCCATCCCCTAAGCTCAAGGTCCAATATAATCTCATCAAACTCATATATTGGTTCCTACCCATATAGGAACTGCTGGTACTCACTTACCCATACAATATAAGATATACTCAAAGGTCACATAAGAATAGACGTACCAGATATAGGGAAGACAATCGAATAGACATAACATCATAAAAGACATGCACTGAAAAAACATACAAGACACCATGCAGAATCACTTTTCAGAACCCTAACAGATAACTAATGTGATGAAGTTCATAACAGAAGGAACACCCACATCATTTCAATAACATCCAAATTAAGCATTCATTGCATGGTAAATCATAATTCCAGAATGCATGATATATATATAACTCGAACAAGCAACATCATAGTCAACTTAGTTAACTGCTTGATAATAACAAAATTATTAATTTCAAAGAAAGCTTCCCTTTAAATATTTAAATCAATAACACCATATTCTACTAGTTTCACAAAAACCAACAGCCCATATATAATAATAAAATTAAAATTAAAATTAAAATCTAGATTTAAAATTAATTTAAAATTAAAAAAACTAATTTAATGCTAAAAACAACTAAGAATTTAATTAAGCTATAATTAAAAATATTAATTTAAACTAACACAAAATAAATTTTAAATAAATTAAATAAATTAAATAAATTTAACTTTAAATAAAAAAAACTAAACCGAAATTTAATAAACTAAAACTAAAACAACTTTAAAAAAAATAAATTAAAACATACCTATTAAAACATCCCGCAGCGATTTATAATAACAATAATAAAAAAAATAAAATTTAATATATTGGTGGGGTCCCGGCCCCACCCCCATCCTTCGCAGCTCCCTTTACTAAGGGACAGCCGCAAGCCCCTGTGGGCTCTGCGGCCCCCTGTGGTACCTCGTAGGGGCCCACGGGTCCGCAGACCCACAGTCCTGCAGCCTGTACACCCAGTACAACCGTATGGGGGGGGGGTGTGGTGGCCCCCGCCACCCACCTCCCAAAACAATTTGATTCAAATTAATTTATTTTTTTAGCCTTCTATATTTTTAATATAGTTTTGTTTTTTAAAAAAAACAACAACATATAATATAATAAGCATTTTGCATATTATATATACATATTTTTATATATAACTATATATTAATTTTTTTTAACTGGTGTAAAGAATTTTATTTCTGTATATATTTTTTTAACAGAATACAACAAGTTTTTTAAAATAAATATTTATTTATTTATTTCAATTAATAATACTTCTTTTAAAGGAGAATTCCTTCCCTTTCAAGGCCAATTTATGAACTATATTTTAATAATATAGGCTCTATTTTTTTTCCTTTTTAATAATTTTTTTAAAATAACCAAGGAGGGGTTTTTACTTTCTCTTTCATGCAAATTGATGAAAACAAGAGAGTTTTCTAATTTAATATTTAATAATATCAAGAAAGGTTTCCTTGTTTCATAAACATGCAAATTAACTCTTTTTAATTATTTTCCTACAGATCTAAACCCAATTTCCACATGCAACTGATGAAGATAAATTTTCTTCAAATCAAGGTGAGCTAAGCACAGATTTGAGGGTTTTCAAGTCAATTTCACACATTAACAAAATTCTCAATCAAGGAGGAGTTTTCCCTAAAAAATGAAACCCTAAGGCAATCTCAAATAGAAAACTTTCATACGAAAACCCTTTTGCCCAATTGGCATTCAACACCCAAAAATGAAACCCTCATGTTCATAATCACAGATCTGACATGCAAATATGAAAGAAAACAAAAATGGATCCAAGAACACATTTTTCATCATTTTAATCAATGGAATCACCCAAAAAACACAAACAGAGAAGATCAAGCAAAGGATCCTAGTTTTCAGATGCATAGAAGACATGGATCTGAAAACTAGAATTGAAAAGCTCAAGATCCTACCTTAGTAACAGAAGAGATGATCAAACCCACAAATCTAAGCAAGCTGAATCCCAAATCCAAGCAAACCTCCTCAAAATCCCAATCACCTGATTTCTCCTTCTCCCTGATTGAACAACCTTAAAAAAGGCCTCCAATACAAAGATATAGATAATCTAAGCAATTAGGTTTTCAAAAAGTGAAAACCCTAAAGGGAAAATAAATTGTCTAATTATTAATTAAGATAATTCATTTATTTTCAATTCCACTTAAAGCATGCAATAGAAACTCAACTTTATAATTCCAAAGCAACGTGTTAAATTAAAAATGCATGAGATAATATTTCACTTAAATAGATCAATTAACCATGCAACTTAAGATGATATTCAATAATTCAACTATGCACAATTAATTACAATTAATTGAATTTAATATTTATTAAATCTCAATTATTTTAATCAAGACTTAATAATTAAATCAATTAATTAAATATAGGCATTTAATTAATTTCTTAATTATTAAATAGCCATATATTTCACATATCAATGTTTTAACCCTATTCCAGGTGCAATAATTAACATTAATATTTACCATGAAAATTCATTAAATAAAACAAGCTAAAAGAATTATCAAATCACCTGAAACTCATCTAAACAGATAATCAACTGAAACAGACAATCAACTGAAATAGAACCACAAACACACAAACAGGCTCACGAATCCACGTCACTTGATGGATTCAAACACTAGGGTAGTCAATCAGATTCTTTGTCCATCAATAGGACAAAATAAGGCTTTAGGGTGTGGATTTGGACCTGATACTATCTCCCCTCTCTTACCATTGAGATATTGCGATAGGGCATGCTCACTCCTGCCAATCCAGGGAAGACGTAGCTCGGTACCTGTAAACCTGTCATCACCAAGATGAGCATACATGCATATAATATAGCAAACAATGGTTGAGACTAGTTTATCATGTGGATCTCACCGAAGCAAGTAACTACGACTTTGTCCCATACCATATCAAGCACATCAAACAGTAATGCAAAACATATAAATGATCCATGTGCGTATAAGTCTAGAGTCAGTATTATTAGAAAACCGTAATAAAAATGACATCCTAACATATACATCAACATCATGAAATAACCATAATCATATGCAAATAGGAGATAAAACACTCTAAGAAATGAATCAATAACATACTAAAATGTGATACATAAATATCCTCTAAACCATCTGAAATAAACCACACATACATAAAAATGCCTAAAAGAGTTTGGCAACCGAAACTGAAAAGCAAACTCAGAGGTGGGTATTACATCCTCCTCCCCTAAAACTAGGCTTACTCTTGGAAGCCTACAACAAAGGTAGAGATATGAATCTCTAAACTCAAAACATCAAACTGAGCCACAAAAGACTCAACGTGTGGGTCCCATAGGACCCTACTCTGGTCTTTGACTCGAACACTGTGATGCAAGTTGAGGACAATTGGCCGCAATGTGAGCAAGCTGCCCACAACAATAGCAACCACATCTACTACCACCTCCTCTAACTGAAGGTGCACTAGACTGAAGAAAACTTCCCCCACTAGCATCCTGATGCAAACTCTGAATTGACTGATCAGTCCTATTGCGCATCCTACGTAGCCAGTTGCGATAGTTCCCCGACTGAGAACCACCACTAGTGTCATGAAAGAATCTCTTACCACTCTATTAAGAGATTTACCCTGATTCACTTGTTAGAATGTATCAGTACCCAATTATTTAGTGCACTACAAATGATGATAACATATCTTCTCTTTCCAACTCTTAACTGATCTCTCAATCTTATTTATCTCTCTTCTACTCTTCACTGCTCTGCTCGGTCACTCTATTTGGTCAATGCTTCAAATATGAAAAACATGCATATACTCCTAATCTCTTCTTTTCACATCCACATCCAAACATACATACTTGCACACATACGGATTAGGGTTAGAATCATCCCATATATAGATCATTTAAATCAAGATCAATGATCAAGATCCACCATCTTTTGCCGCTTAGGCATCCCTAATATTGATTTGTTGCATGGCTTGCATAGGGATCCATGATCATAAAACTGATCTGTAATTAATGCATTAAATCTTTGTGCATGATAATTAAATGCTCCATAGAAGTTGGCCAAAATGGTTTACCTTGGTGTTTGTGCCATTCCAAACACATATACAAAAACTATTTTACTCAGTATAACCAAACACTGGTGCTTTGTCAATACTATCTTGCTCGGCATAACTATATGCTGTCGCTCGACACTAACTCTTCTATGTAACTCAACAATCATTCTGCTCGACATCCATTGAGTACTCGATGATCTCTGACTTGATTAGTGGTAACCACTACTCAGTCTCGGCCTTAGTGGGATGAATCAATCGTAGTGATGACTGACCAACCTACCTTGATAATGACTAAGTGACGTGGGACACTAATAGACAACAAAACTTGGAGATCAACAATCTCCCCCTTTGTCATTAGTGGAAAAAACACTTTGTCATGACTCCTTCATTCCTTTAAAAAAAAAATATAGTACTCAAAAGACTTAGAACGTAGAAATCAGAACTCCCCCTAGGATTCTGACTCTGTCTTTCTCCATAAAGACTTCACTACCTATACAACATATGTACATACATACTTACATTTCCCCTATGGAATCTTATGACATTTCCCCCTTGTTTTTGTCACACTTATCACTTTTCTTTGCTGGGGTCATTGGGGTCAAACCATACTTATCCAAAATGGTTTATGGATCTATAATATCATTGCTAATGCATTATCCCAACTTGTCCTTATAGATTCCAAAACTTGAAATTTTATTTCTAGCTCGACAGATAGATCAATCAAACTCCCTGCAATGTTTAGAGGTGGATCTTTCTGTGCTAGTTCCTTTTCCACTTACACCTCTTTTTGCATAACCTCCAAATCAGGTATCAACATTGTCTAAATTGAAATAAATTTCATCCTTATTCTTTTGTCATTATCCATAAGATTAGATAGTCTCCCTTGGGCATGTGTCAACCGACTAAAATAAAAAGAGCTTGAACTTGAATCCATGCCGAGTGACTATCCTGTTGACTTTAAATCTATTTGCAGCTTCTGAATAAGCTATTGATTCTCCTTTGTAAAGAATTTACTATCACATAGTTGTTTGTACAAAGAGAGAACATTCTCTATCACTTCTTCTAAGTTTCTTACCAGATCAAAAAGTGCAACCTGCTTCTCGGTAAGCTTTGCTGCAACTTTCTCTAGTACCTTGGTATCAAATTTTGTTTCGGATCATTGCAGGAGTTTCTCATTTGCATCCATGTCATTGGTGTTCACCTTATAAACAATATGAACAAGTTGTTCCAAGATAGGTGCTTTTTCATTCGAGTCTTGAAATTCAAATGCATCAATAAAATTCTTTAATTTCATGAAGTACCTGCTTCTGTTGATGTTCACGTTTCAATTCTTCTTGCTTCCTCTTCCTATTCAGCAAGTCCTACAATATTATCATATGATCGTAAGATAAGTTATCATTATCCCATTTTGGAATGACTATAACTTCATCAAGTGTAAGTTTAGAGCTCTTATCCTTCTTCTTGTGTGATTTATTCTTCATTAGCTCTAGTCAGCTGCTACTCGGTTTGTGTTCAACTTTCAAAATACTAGTATCACTACTGATTGATACTATCTCCTTCTGAGTATTAAGGATTTTCTTGGCTGATGTATACATACTTTTAACTTTATTAAATACTAGAGGAGTAACATTAGGTAATTTTACCAATGCTTGAATTGCCTCTTCCTCCTTAGGTTCTTGTTTCTTCTCAGTCTCAAGAGTCTTAGTCACCTCTGTGACTTCTTCAAGTGATTTGGAGATATCTAATGTAGACTTATCTACTTGTTCTTCTTTGCTTTTATCTCCCTCAACATTATCTTCAAGGTTGACCTCGGTAGGTGAATCTGGAATTATGAGTGCCTCATTTCCCCATTCCTTGGTATTCAAACCTTGTGTTGTCTCATCAACTGTTAAGTCCTCAATTAGATCTTCCTCAACTTTCTCTTTCTCCTCATCTTAAACATCTTCCTTCATCTCATTCTCAACAATGTATATCATTTCATCTTCAATATCATCATGTGTTTTATCCTCAGTATTATCAGGCTCATCAATTTCTTCTTTTTTTTCAAGCTCAATTTGTCTAGATGTGCCTTCATCTTTATTCTTGTCAACTGTTAATCCAAAGATGATCTTCCATATCCTTTGGATTTTCTACAAAACACCTTCTACATAATTCTTCAGTATGGAATAGGCTCTCAATTTAGGAATCAATCTATTCCTATATTGATCCATAAATTTTTATTTTTATTTGAGCTAATGCTCCTTCTCTGATTTGCCTTTCTGTCATCATGACATGCTGCCATCTCTCATCAATTTTGTTTTCCAGTTCATAGGTTCCCAATTTCCAAAGGTGTCATCCTTATGATACTAACATATCCATCATAGCTTCTTCTATCTTTGCCTTATCAATTTTTCTTAATTTCTCAAACTTAATAAACTTAAAACCTGACAAACCTGCTGAATTCTGGATGTTATGAAAAATTTCATCAATATTAGAAGTGTGTTTATGTGTTACAACTTTGAACTTGCTGATGTCCTTGGTTTTTGTCAATTCTTCATCTTCATCATCTTTACCCATAATATATTTTCTTCTCGACTTCCTTTTAGGGTGGCTTGGCTCAGATTCAGTTTAAAATAGTTTTCTCTTTCCTAAGCTTACCCCTTCAACATCCTTTATCAACTTCTTCTTTGGTGCCTCGATTGCTATAGTAACTGTTGATGCCTTGGTTCTCGGTCAAGATGTGGTAGGAGGAGTATATTTGTTTTGTGAACTCCTCTTCTTGACTGCCTCGACAACCATCATTTTCTTGCCCTTTTTTCCCACTTCCACATCATCATCACTTTCCTCAGAATCACTAGATTGGTCCTCTCCTTGACCTATTGTGATCTTTACTGGTGCATCTTCTTCTTCATCTTCTTCTAGGATCTTCTCAAGATTCTTCACAATTTTCTTTCTCTTCCTCTCCATTGCTGTAGCCTTCAAATTTGAAGTTATCTTAGATTTAGCTTCATCATAGTTTCCAAATCTATTGGCCTTTCTATCAATTTCCTCTACAAGGAGAGCTCTGATAGTTGTAGATGTTTCATCCATGTTAACTTCATAGGGTAATGGCCTTAGCCATGCTACCCTTGATACTACAACTTGCACATAGGTGTTATCAATATCAACTAGAAAGAAAAAATCATTATAATGTCTCTCCTCTAGTGATACTGGGATTCTGTTCCTTAGTCTCATCTTTTTCTTAAACTACATAAAATAATTACCCATCACAGTATCAAAAGTCTCTCCTAACTGCTGAATGAACGTGGTAATTTGAACTGTTATTGGTCGGTCCCGACTCCATACAACATCTCCAATTGTAGGAAAAGTGTTATGTACATAAAAGAATATACAAACAAGTAAGGAACTGAACTTACACATAGAGTTCTTTGCCTTCCTTATTGCTAATAGGTTCTCGGCAAGTTGAGTCAACTGTAGCTTGGAAAGATTAGAAGTATGAGCCTTCTTTACTATTTTCCATGCCTGATCAACTTCTACACATGAGACACTGTCTGATCTACTGGATTGGTATAATTTTTGTGCAATGACTATGACTCCAAAATCAATTTCTCGATCGGTGATCATAGAAATTTTCATTCGTCGTTTGTTCCACTCGGCCAAAGTAAACTTTTCAATATCCTCATTTTTCTAAAAGCGCATTGTACACTTCCCTTGCATAATGGGGTAACCAGTAACTCAGTGAATAATGTCTTTTGTTATCTTTACTGGTCCATTTTCCAACCATAGACACAAATAATGTGTGCTTCTCAACACAATCCTAATCTATTCAACCTTAAAGTTGCGTGGGAAGTCTAGGGAAAAAACTAACCCTTTCTCAGAAATATGTTGATGATCAACCTTTAGAACTACATTTTCACATAGTTTATCATACACTTCCCTCAATTAAAAGTCTCCAAATTCTACAACTTTTCACATATAGCATGCTCGCACATCATGGATCATGAGTACCTTAGGTGGAATCAATGTCAGGGCTCCTATAAGATCTCCCTTCATCACAGTTTTAGGAATGACTTGGAAATTTGGTGGTGCACACACATCGCTCCTGACCAACTAAACATTCATCATTTCCTTGTATTGTCTTTTCATGCTAACAGATGAACTAGCTACCATATCTGCAAGTTAGGGTTCACAAAATAGGTTATGTGTAACTCAGAAACAACAAGGCTTCAAAATTATCAATACTTTTCGATGATACATAGGTGGAATCTTTTCAAACTCTTCTCAAGTCACTCTTGAATCCCCTTATGAAGTTCTCTGAAAACTCTAATCACTGTGTGGAATGAAGAATGAATGCCTAAACTAATTATATACTCTCAAACTATTGGATTAGGTCGTCAATAAATGCTTCATGCAGTGATAAGTGGATAACAGCTGTCCTCGGTCCTTGATTAAATTTCTCTGTTATCACACACCACTTGGTCAAAATAGTAGCTTGGTCACTACTGACGCTTGGTTGACATATCAGCTTGATCGGTATGGCGGCTCGACATATGCTGATATTGATGCTCAACATCAAATATTCATTATAGTTCTTTTTCTTGGTTCTTGTCTCAAATCTTTCCTAATGCATCTTAACTTATGAAAATATGGAATTTAATACATCTTATGTTAGGAACTGGTGTAAAATATAGCTTTTGAGAAAAATAGTTCCTTACATACCTTTCTGCTTAATTGGAAGTAGTGTGATCACCTGATCCATTTGTTTGGGTGATCTCAGCTTCATTGGATCCACTACTACTTGCATATTATTTATTTTTCCATGTTAGATTCATTCGATTCCTTATCTTCTCAACAATAGGTGTCGGGGCTCTAGTCTTACAATCTCTCTTGGTATGACCGATCTTGTGAAAACTATAACAAACCATACTTCCATTCATCCAAATCTTGGGTTTTCCTCTAAAATGTGTACTTATACAATTCTCTACAACATGATCATATTCATTGCAATAATTAAAATTGTGCCTTGCATTATAATCCCAATTAAATGTGGTACCTTTCCTCAGTGTATTTCCTTGTTTCTTAGATGTCCATTTGGATTTTGTATTGGATCTACAATCTTGGATTCTATGACGAAATTTCTGACAATTTTAGCAATCTCCTTGGAATCTAGATGAAGTAGGTGTATTGCTAGTCTTTGAACTGCATTCATGTGCCTGATGTCCATGTTTCTTATAGTTAAAACAATATCCATTGAATTTAGGTTTAGAATTTGACTTACTATTCTTTCTTTGGCATATGTTTGTTGTGTGACCTAGTTTCCCATAGTGATAGCATGTAGGCTTTCTGTACTTCGACTTTGCATTTCTCAGTTCTCCACTCTTTGACAATTCTCCTTCTTCAGCGAAAGACTGGTGCTCGGTATGTCCAAGTACAGATGTGTCACTATTCCTTCTTAGTGATCTCATTAGTTCCTCAAAGTATCTCAATGCTTCATTCAGTTCATTTATCCTCTCAAAGAGTTCTCTTTCAGATCTCAACTCATTTTTCAATTAATTGTTCTCAGATCTCAGATATGTAATTTCAGTTTATTTTCTATTTATCTCCTAATTTGCAAATAACAGCTGGTTGACCATGTCTAACTAATTGTTTGTGAGCTTCTGCACACCACTAGTCCTTTCATCAAGTCTAGTTTCCATCTATCTCTTATCTTCTTCTGCCATTGTCTTTTCTTCCTCAGCTTTCTTCTTCTGATCAATCACCTCACATAGTGTTATTGATTGAGATTCTTGGTCCATCTTCATAATTTTAACTTGTTCTTTCAGTGTTTTCATCTTCTCCAATAGATCTACAATTTCTGTATTACTTTCTTTCGAATCTTCATTGTCAAATAGACCTTCATTGTCTTCTTCTTTACATAGAGTATCTTTCATCTAAGTTGCTAATCCTTCCTAGATTTTAAGTATTTCCTCAATTCGTCTCTTTCTATCTCAAGCTACTGTAGTGCGAGTTGAATATCAATCTTTTGATTCTCAATGACCTTTCCCAACTTATAAGCCTCCATTTCCAAGATTTTAACTCTCAAGTGGTTAGACTTCTTTTAAGAGAACAAATCTTTGATACCAATTGTTGGAAGTCTAATATGGGAAATAAGTAATTGAGAGGGGGGGAGGGGGGGGGGGGGGNCTAATATGGGAAATAAGTAATTGAGAGGGGGGGAGGGGGGGGGGGGTGAATTAGATCTATAAAACTTCTACCAATTCTAAATAAACTGATTCAACCATGTATTCATAAACATAAACTAAAATTTTGCAAATATTTAACATCTAATCATGAACACATAACACAAATATTTTGGTAACCTAGAAACCCTTGAAGGTGAAATTGGGGTGGGGATGACACCCACAAATATTCACTACTCCAATAATAAAGTGTGTGTGTTAGGGCTAAAATTTTTTGATCACTTTTGATGATCTACCCTATGAGGGGTTTACCCTATTAAGAGATTTCAAACTTATACAATCTACCTTGTTAAAGGATTTAAACTTACAATAAAGTAAGAACTCGGTTATGAGATTTACAAAGGCATGTTAGGACCAATCTGTTAAGAGATTTACCCTGATTCACTTGTTAGAATGTACCAGTACTTGATCCTTCAGTCTGCACTACAAATGCTGATAACGGATCTCCTCTTTCCAACTCTTAACTGATCTCTCAATCTAATTTATCTCTCTTCTGCTCTTCACTACTCTGCTCGGTCACTCTATTTGGTCAATGCTTCAGATATGCTAACCATGCATATACTCTTGATCTCTTCTTTTCACATCCGCATCCAAACATACATACTCACACACATACAAATTAGGGTTAGAAACATCCCATACATAGATCATTCAAATCAAGATCAACAATCTAAATCCATCATATTTTGCCGCTTGGGCATCCCTAAAATAGAGTGGTTGCATGGCTTACATAGGGATCCATGATCATAAAAATAACTCACAATTCATGCATTAAATCTTTGTGCATGATCATTAAATGCTCCATAGAAGTCAACCAAAATGGTTTACCTGGTATTTGTGCCATTCCAAACACATATACAAAAACTATTTTACTCGACATTACCAAACACTGGTGCTTGGTCAATACTGTCTTGCTTGACATAACTATATGTTGTCGCTCGACACTAACTCTTCTATGTAACTCGACAATAATTCTGCTCGGCATCCATGAGTACTTGATGACCTTTGAATTACTCGACAGTAACTAATGCTAGATCTCAACCTTAGTAGGATGGCTAGGTTGCAATGATGACCGACCAACCTACCTTGATTATGAGTAAGTGTGGGACACTAATAGACCAAAAAACTTGGAGATCAACAGAAATGGGAAAATTTGTTTGTTTTTCCTCTAAAGAGGACAATTTGATTGATTGAGAAGATTGACATGACAAGAATCAAACTTCGATACAATCATTAATTAGACATGGTTGACTAGGTCAAATTGATTAGAATATGATGCAAATTAGGGATGAATGTTAGTAATTAATAAAATAATTTTCAATGTTTAATTAACGAGGAATGATACAATATCGATGAATGATAAAGATCAAACAAGAAATATAGAAGACCATTTTTTAGCATCTACAGTTACACCTTCATAGGCTTCATGGTGACCAAAAAGCTAGATTTTCCTACAAAACACTCACAAAAATCCCCTCTACTCTAGAAAAATAGACAATGGTGTAATAAAATCCAAAAATATTACAATTCGATTAGCCTTCCCAACCACCATAATTCCATCAAACACTCTGACACCCAGTTAAATACATAAAATAGTTTCTTTTCTTTTTAACTATTAGTGCTTAATGGTATAAAATCCCACTATTCTTGTAAAAACTAAGATTGAGTTTATGTCGTATGATATAGTACATTCACTAATTAAAACAAGGTAAATTATGTGAACCTAAAAGCTCAAAGTTGAATCACACTTTTATAAAGGAAACAACCAACAACTTGACTTATGCTAAAAAATTATGCTTTATTAATATTTTGAAACTATTTAAACTAATGATATGTATATTTTTAGTGTATTTTACATTTATATTTTTTTGAAAAGTAAATAAATAATTAAATGCAAACACTATAGTTTAGTTTCTTATAAAATTTTGAAATTTGAAGGTAAGTGGGATGTTTCTTTTTATGGAGTAAATTTTCTCCCTTATAATTTTTTTATTTTTATTTTTACAACTTGTGATAGGTTGTCATTGTTTGTCTTAAGTATTTATCTAAATTAAAAATAAAATTGTCATCTTGACATGGAATCTCTTGTTGGAATTATGGTAGTTTTGGAGGAGATATGAAGAGCAGTCATGAGTGGATGCATAATTGGTTGTCATTGATGGAAATGTATTCAATTATCATGATTGAAGTGACTGGTAAGATTTGTACATGATTGGGAAAGGAAAGTTTAACTATGTATGTTGACTGGTGTTCAGGAGGAACAATATCAGTCAAATAATGTGGTAGCGGCCGAGTTAAGGAAAGATTTAGGTGTTTCCATCATAGATACAATTTTTATATGGTAAGTGGAATCCATGATTCCAATCGCAACAGTTTATACCAAGTTTTGAATGACTTATGTTTTGAATGAGAAGACAGTTTACCTATCTGGTCACTGATCAAAGTTTCATATTAATTTGGTTAAGGTGGTGGATATGAGGCCGACATATTAGTTCTAAATATTGGTAATAAATTTGAGGATGATATATTGGATATTGTTGATGCTGATTTCAAGGAGTTTGGCTAATCTTTTGAGTCGACTATGGTGGAAAGTTCTAGGTCTTGTGTGACCTAATGACAGTTCTATTTAAGGAGCACTAAATCATTTGATTTAGGGTTGTGATTGTATTTTTAGGTTGGATAATCAGGAATTAAAGGAGAAGAGATCAGTTCAACATTAGGAAGAAAAAGAGAAAAAAGGATCTGATAGGCAATCAGTGCCATAATTCTACAGAACAACATATCTTGTTGTTCCCTAATAGTTTCATAAGGTTAAATCCCTTAACTGGTGAACTTTAGCAATTTCTTATTTGTAAATCCTTTAACATGGTAACTTCTTTATTGAGGTTTGAAATCCTCTAGCGAGGTAGATCATAACCATTCTTATTATACTCCTAACAATTTACTAATCACTCCTAACAAGGTGAACCCTCAAAAAGGGCATTTTTGGCTCCTAACATGGCAAACTCATTTACTGCAGTAGTGGGCTTGTGGGTGTCATCCCCATCATGGTTTTTTCCCTTTTACAAGGGTTTCTACAATAAATATTTTTGTTATGTGTGGTAAGATTGTGGATGCTTGATATTGTTTACTGTCATTTATTTACTTCAATTATATGTTTTGTTATTTGGAAGTTAATAGTGCAGATATTCATATCAGTGGTTGAATTTGTTCATTGCTTGTTTGTACTGATTCCCCCCCTCTCAGTACCTAAGATTTCCAAAATCTCCTTAGTGCACCATTTTTAAAGAAACTTTAGTGTTTTTCTTGACCTGACAATCCACCTTGTAGTTTGATGTTGATGACCTACTTTTAGTAAAAATAAAAAGAAAACATAAAAAATAAAATATTAAAAAATATTTTTTAGATTTTTTCAAATGTCATTTATATGAATAGTTTTGCAAACATCATTTTTGTTTCCAATTTTTTTGATAAATTAGCTCCAAAGTGACACTGCATTGGTATTTAGTGAATACTCTTAGCTAAATTTTTTATGAAACATACCAAATTTAACTAGAATGAATCTATGTTCGACCAAAATTGACTATTAGTTAAAAATGATTAAATTCACTTGCACTAATAAGTTGCTTTGATTTGTGATACAACTTTGAAATTTCACTCATGTCCCATCAATATTTAGAGAAATTCATTAACCCAAAAAGGTCATTATTTAACAATTTAAAGAGGCAATTCTTACAAGTATTAACAAATCAAATATTATTATAACATTCAATTCAAGAAGCCTTTCTCAAGGGCAGGTGGGGGCTAATCCACAGTCCAATAGGGTGAAAGAGGTGACCTAGATTCCTCTAGATCCAGGATGGATCAAAATATATTTTGACAGAGCCTCAAAAGCCAATCTAGGTCTGTCAGGTGCTGACTTTGTGGTGAGAGATTGGAAAGGAAACATTTTGATTTTGGAGGAGAAATTTAGCGAGAGAGACTAACAATGAGGCGAGGTTCAGCTAGCCTTTCTAGAAATTCAAACAACATTAGATTTAAAAGTTTCAAGTCTCCATCTAGAAGGAGATTCATTAGTGATTATAAATGATATAATCAAAGGGGAATCAAGTATTTTGTATATCAACAAGCATATATAAGTGTGTATGAGGAAATCTTCAACCTATTGGGATCAAGCTTAAACATGCAAAGTTAGTGGGTTAGCACATAAAATAGATTCAAATCATGTATAAGCATGCAAACAACAAAGAAATCTTCATAAATTTAGATTAAACATGAAACAAGTAAGCACCCTATTTAACTTGTTTGATTTTCTCAAAAGATTGAGTGTGGATGTGCTCTCTCAAACACAAATGGATGATTCCCCAATTACCATGCAACTATGAATGCAAGATTGATGGAGAAGGAGAGATTCAAGAGCTAGTATGAAGAACTATTCTCAAATCTTCCAAGGTGATGATCTTAGGCTAATGAAAATATGAAAATGCAAGAAACAAGCTTAATTCAATTACCAAATTGATCCTAACATGTGATATCTAAATTATTTAAGCATAAAACTAAGATGAAAAACATGAAACTAGTATGAACTCTATAACTAAATTACCATAATAACAATGCAAAAGTGAGAGATGAAATGCAAGAGGAAAGACCATTTATTTATATACTTTTAGAGGAAAGAGAAGGGCTTGGATGAGGGTGACACCCATGTGGCATCCACATAGGAGCCACATAAGGGACACATAGGCTTAGAGGAGAGGTCAATTTGAGAATTTAATGCTTTATGAGGCTCAAGATTTCTCACACATGTGTGAGAAAACTTGGATAGAGGAGTGGGGGACAAGGTTGTAAGAGAATTTAAGAGAGTTAGGTGGCTCTCTTGGGATGAGTTGCTCACACATGTGTGAGAATTCCATTAGGATTAAAAAGGTTAGGAATCAAATTTTAATTAGGATTAGTGGGCGATTTAGTGGGAAAGTAGGTTTAGCAAGTGGGATAGGTAGGGGTAGGGTAGGCTTCTATATTGGATTAGTAGGTTTCTAGGTAGGATTTAGATTATTATCCAAATTATATTTGGATTAATCATAGTTTAGAAGAATCAATAGGGTGAGGGATTTTTAATAAATATAAATTTATTAAAAGTGGGTTTTTGTGAGGAAAATGTATTTAAATTGAATACATTGGGATAGTATTTAGATTGTATTTAAATAATTATAAGGGTAACTATTTAATTGATTAAATTATATAGGTAGATAGATACATAAGAAATATTAATTTAATTTTTATTTTGGACGTCTACATTTTGCCCCTCTTCGATGCATCAGCGCAAGTGGCATTGCATCAAAGAAAATAAGTGAGTTTCCCTGGAAGAAGTTGGGTTTCTAGGAGTCAAGCTGAAGCGATGACTATATGAGGTTGTTCCCCCTCGAGAAAAGAACAAAACAAGAAGAGTGTTGGGGAATTTTCTCAAAAAAGACGCAAGCAAGAGTGAGGAGAGAAAGAATGGGTGGGAAATAAGGTGGGGGAAATAGTGAATAAATAGAATCCTTTCCGAAGAATGAAAATGAAATCATGATACTAAATGCAGTTAACAGGACTTGGGGATTAAGTTGTGTTAATGTTGGAGAGCACACCCTAGTTTGATATAGCACTGCTAGAGACCTGCCAAGGTTACTAGGAATGCAAGGCCTTTTCACCAATGTTGCATGGGACTGACACATTAGGCACACAAGGATTTCCCCATCATCACACATGAGTGTCGAGAGATTCAAGGTGGAAATGATGCTAAGAAACCCATAAACATTTACACAAAAAGGAAAAGATCAGGACTGTGCCCCCAGTTTCACCATTCATAACACACCATGATATAAAGGATCATGGTGACCATGAGGAGGTAAGACAAGGAAGCTCAAAAGATAAAAAATATCCAAAAGCATAAAATAAATAACAAGTATCTCATATACTTTTTTCCATAGGGAGGATGATGGATTAGTGATTGATTTTATTGATCTTATATGAGGAAAGATACATCTTGAAAAGACCGATGATGGATTGTTAAACTAGGATTCCTTATGAAAATAGACAAGTAAGACACATGAACCTCAAAGAGGCTAAGGGATGCGTGTTGAAGTGCTAGCTGGATAGGGACGATGGTCATGATGACACATTGACTAACTGACACAAAGGATGGGATCTAAAGACACATATGTACAAATGAGCCTAGGTGGAGACATGAATGACTCTATGTACATGAAAATAGTTACAAGATGAACAAGGGCTTAGGATTATGGATGAGATGATGGGGATATGCATGATGTTTCCTCAGTCAAGCTAAAAAGCAAAGATGCATGGATGGTGGATGGGGTGTTCTTGATGTGGGAATGATGTACCCGAAGAAATACAAGGATTGGGAAGGATGCATCCCGATGATGATGAGTGGATTGTGATGCTTGCAACAAGGATGAGAACAAGATAAAGGGTGTGATTGGGTGGATTGAATGGTGTTTGATTTTTTGGATAGATAGAGGAGGTGGATAGGATTTGCATGTGATGGTAGACTGCGTAGATCCGAGAGATATGAATGGATGATATTGGATGCATGGGGGTAGCCTAGAGCTAGATACCAATGATAAGGGATGTAAAAGGGATAGAGTGAGAGAAAGGATTGATGGATGGAAGGATTTTGGTAGAGGAATGGAGGAAGATTTGGGAGATGGAAGGATTGGAAATTATGAGTGGATAGGAGAGACGATTGGGATATGAAAGGATTATGAATGAAGGGAAGTAATGGGAGAAGCAAGGTGGATATGCTAAATTCTCCAAGGAATACGTCACCAAGGACTACGTCACCAAGGACTAGAATGCCCCCAATTAGGATAGGTCATGTGTGACGAGGCATTAGGATGGGGTACAATATGATGGAAGATAGGATGAATAGAGGACCAAAAGATGACAAGGGAGGTAGGTGGAAGATAAGATGGTGGTTGAAGGATGGAGAGGGATGGAAGAAGGGATGGTGGATAGGTAAGGATGATAGGTGGATGAAAAGGGTGATGCAAAAATGGATGCCAAGAGGTGTCCAAAAACATGTATACATTTCAGATTTTATCTTTTATTTTTTATTTTATCAAGATCCAAAGGAGGATGAAGGAGGTGAAAGGGATAAGATATGATAGGTATGGTAGAAAGTGAGATGGAGGAAGTGATGGATGGTGGCTATAAGGACTTTCCCCCAAGTGCATAGAGAAATTGGATGGAGGGATTATGTGTTATTCTTGATTGCCAGGTTTTCATCATGGGACTTGTCCAACGTGCTTGTTTGCCAAGTTTTCACAATTGGACGCTAATTTTTCTTAACTTAATTTTTTTTTAAATTTTTTTAATTATTTTAATTATTTTTATTTTTTATTTTTATTTTTTGGAGGGGGCTTATGGATGGAATGAGAAGGAGAGGACGAATGGAGGACTCAAGTGTTATGCTTAATATCAAGGTAATAGGAGCCCATTGGGAGTGATCTCTACATGTTGGTACAACCTTATTTGGGATGAGTATCTTATCTAAAGGCACATATGAGAAGCTTATAATGGGGGGTATATGTGGGGTAAGAGATATCATGGTAGGAAGTGTTTGGATGAAATGGAAAAAAGTGAGTGTGATAGGGGGATGCTTCCAGGACCAACATTAAAACATGCTATGAGGGGTGTAGAAATAATGGATGTGAAGTGGATGGTACATGTGAATACGATGGAGGGATTATGGTAGGTAGTTTTGGGACATAAGGACCCAAAATGGATTTAGGGGATGGTGGAGAGGAATGCAGAGATGGAGGATTATAAACTTTGGATGCCATTGCAGATTTTTCTTTTAGATGCATTTCATCTTTTTTCTTAGGGATCCACATAGTTTTTGTTTTTGCTTTGGTGGGCCTTTGCGGCCTTTGGGATGTAGTATATTTTTTGATTGGATTTTTATTTTCTCGAGCATGTATTTTGAAGTGGAAATAGAAATATTTAGATTGTAGATCTTTAGATTTATGCATTTTTAATTTGACATCCAAATTATAGTAGGTAGCATTGGAAGAAATATGAGAAGTTGTATGAGATGGAGGAAATATGGATGGAGTGATGGAGGTAGGATGGTGGATGGGGTGTATGAGCATGTGCCTTTGTTGATAGTGATTGGGAATTTAAGGGGTGAGATTTTTGTTATGGGGTTGGTGGATGAAGGAATGAGTGGTATACAATGGGGGATGAAATTTTGGGATATAAGGGCCTAAAATGGATTTAGTATGTGGAGGATATACAATGGTGGATTTTGGGACATAGGGGCCAAAAATGGATTTAGAGGATGAAGGAGGAATGTGGTCGGTTGTCTTGGGTTACAATGAAGGAGGGGGAGAAATAGCATTAAATGTTTTGGAGGAACAATGGTATGATTAAATGGTGGGTTTGAAAGAATGCTTGAACTTTACATTAGTTGTACCAACATTTTTGAATTAAGGGCCTCGATATTTTTAACCAAGACCACAAGATCGTGGATTTTTTTGGACATGGATGGGATCCAAGGTACCTTGCTCATTTAGGCCTAATACTTTACCTTGATAATTCCATTTTGGAGCATTTGATCCAAGATAGGATAATTCTCTCTTAGGAAAGAAGATGCAAGTCCATTATTAAGAGGAGTGTAAATGGTTGACATGAAATTTATTTATTCTACTTCAAGTGGACTACCATGGATGAATGTAAGTGAGCCAAAGGGATAGAGTGATGGTGGTGGGATAGTTTGGATTAGAGGCGAGAAAGGATCATGAAGTGGAGGGGATGAAATGTTGTGATCTTGGCTCAAATAGGGTAATGGATCTTGAGATGGAGTAGGTAGAATGTCAAGATCTTGATTTGAAGGAATGGATGACAATGGTTCATGAGGTGGAGTGCATGACAACGTGGGTCATAAAATGGAGGAAGTGGGATGGTAGGATATTGAGATGGAGCGGATGGAATGATACAATATTTATTCAAGTCAATGGATACTTCAACATGCTTCTAGACAAGGTCTTGACATGATTGGATTGGTGTGTATGGTGTGATGGGGGATGTATGGATGGATTCTTCAAATGGGGTGGATGGAAGGATGGGAGATTCTTTAATTGGGATAGCAGGAAGAAGGGTGGATGCGTGAGGTTCATTGGATGGGGTTTGGATAGTTTTAGGAGGAGAAGATGGGGAAGGGGATTGGATGGAGTCAACGGATGGGGGGAATTTAATGGTTCTAGGAGATGGAAGAGGATCAATAAGTATGGGAATTGGAAGGGAAATGATAGGTGTGGGAGATGGAAGAGGAATGATGGGTGTGGGAGGTGGAAAGGCCTCAAAACTAGTCAATTCACATGGGGGATGATATGAGATGACTCATCTACTTTAAGAGACAGTTTTTTTGATGGCTTCCTTGTGAAGGTCCTTAGAGACTTGCATTTTTTGAGGTTGGGGTGGATGGTTAGCAGATGTAGATGGTGGGAAACTAGCGTAGTTTATGTATGAAGGTGTAGTAGTGGATTTCAATCTTGGTTTAATGAATGATGGTTTAGAAATGGGTGTAGGAGATGGCATGGCTAGATAGTTCACATGGGCAAGTGTGGAGGTGACTTGTGAACTGGATTGCCTAACTGATGGAGGAGGTGCGACAGATTGGGGTATGGAATATGAAGTGGATTGAGAGATGTAGGTGGATTGGGGAAGGAGATTTGTGTTAATGTAGGTAGGATTGGTCAATGGTAGATTGGGATACAATAGATGGAATGGAGTAGAAAGGTAGGATAGATTGGATAGTAGATTAGTAATAGCATGGAGATCATGGTGATGGATTGGAGGAAATGGAGGACTAGGATTAGAGATTGGAAAATGGGTTGGAGGATAAGGAGATGGTGGATTTGGATTAGGGATGTAGTTAGTAGTGTTATTGTATAAATATGGAGCTTGGGATATGACTATTGGAGAATGGAGACATGAATGATGTACGAGGGGGATATGTGGGTATGACATAGGAAGGAGATGTGGATGGAGGATAAGATGGGTTTCCATTGTTAAAGGTATGATAAGGAGTGATATATGGTATACATGGAGACATGATGGGGGAGTGTAGAGGAATAATTGGATTTTGGAGGATGCTTGGAGAAATCCTGCTAAGGTTTTCAATGTACTCATCATGATCAACAAGACTCTTATAATTATTTATATGGGATGAAGTAGAAGAAAATGTAGGATGACCATACTCAACATAATAGGATTGTGACATGGTGATCAGCTGAAGAGTTGGATAGGGATGAAGGAAAGATGGATGAAAATTAAAGCTCAGATAAGAGTAGATTAATAATCTCAGATTAGGATTTTGGATTAAGCTTAGTATAGGAGGAATAAATGACTTTGAAGAAGATGGAAAGGGAATGAGGGATGAAGCAGATGACTATGCTAGCCTAGGATATGGGGAGAAATGGAAGACCTGACAATACTAGAAGAAAGTGACTCAAGATTCTAGTATGAACATGATTATAAAACTAGGATGACATAATTTTAGAGACTTGGGTGACTTTGGACTATAAATTTGGGCTGTGTTTGACTTGGTGAATGTTGGATTGTGGTGATATTTTGAATTTTTATTGGAAAAGATGTGTAAGTGAACAAGTACATCAAACAAAAAGAGTGTATTTAGAACAAAGAACATTCACAACCTAGGCTGGATAGGATACTATTTGTTGAATCCTCACTTGGATTTCTCCATATACCTCAGATATAGTGCACAAGTATATATTCTAGTGTCACTGGCTCCCCTCCACGACTCAATAATCACTAGAATCTCTCATCCCAAAGGTCCAAAAACCTTGAGGATTTTATGTCTCACAATGAAGGGTACGTGTGGGGTGTCTTAGTCAGTATCCAATCTTCCATATCAGAAAATATATAAGGTTTTTTGGCTTCTAAACATTGGTTCTTAGTAAGATCTATGACATCCCCCCAATCAGTTTCTACATGTGTGACTCACTTAAGAGCCTAGTTGACCATGGTGGCTACTTACGGATAATTCAATCGGTCCAGACTATCATCAACATGCCTCGCCCAAGCTTGGTGGGATGTAAGATAAGCCTTTTTTCAATGTCTTATTTATATACCGGCTAGAATCTTTATCTTAACTCCTATGAATCTAAAACCACTCTCAAACATACTAAAAGTATATACATAAAATGTAACTTAAGTATAGTGTTACATTTTATGTATGCTCCTGATGTTGAAATTGGCATGAAGGGAAAACAAGAATCCTAAAAAATACCACCCAAAAGATACCCATCTACCAAAACTAGTTGGAGGAATAAACAAGGAGGAGACACCAATTCATGATAGAGACGCCAGTTCAGGGTGGAGACATCAGTTCAGGGTGCAGTTGCAGACTCAATGCAAACATCGAACGATGATTTAGGAGGAACTAACATATGCACAAATGTCAAATGATGATTTAGGAGGAACCAACATATGCACAGATGTCAAACAATTATTTAGGAGGAAATGACATATGCACATATGCCTTTGTGTAAAGAGGAGACGTCTATCTAGGAGTTTGACAAAATTTTGAGAAAAATGAAGGATTTTTAAGAAATTTTTAGGGACTTGGGTCCCAGCAGGCATGCCTAAATGTGTATGAGGAAATATTCAACCTGTTGGGATCAAGATTAAACATGCAAATTTAGTGGGTTGGCACATAAAATAGACTCAAATCATGTATAAGTAGGCAAACAACAAACAAATCTTCATAAAATCAGATTAAGCATGAAACAAGTAAGCACCTTATTTAATTTGTTTGATTTTCTCAAAAGATTGAGTGTGGATGTGCTCTCTCAAACACACATGGATGAATCCCTAATTACCATGCAACTATGAAAGCAATATTGATAGAGAAGGAGAGAATCAAGAGCTAGTATGAATAACTAGTCTCAAATATTCCAAGATGATGATATTGGGCTAATGATAATATGAAAGTGCAAGAAACAAGCTTGATTCAATTACCAAATTGATCCTAACATGTGATCTCTAAATTGTTTAAGCATAAATCTAAGATGAAAAACATGAAACTAGTATGAACTCTAGAACTAAATTAGCATAATAACAATGCAAAAGTGAGAGATGAAATGCAAGAGGAAAGGCACTATATTTATAGACTTTTGGAGGGAAGAGAAGGGTTTAGATGAGGTGGCACCCATGTGGAATCCACATGGGAGCCAAATAAAGGACACATGGGCTTAGAGGAGAGGTCAATTTTGAGCATTTAATGTTTTGTGAGGCTCAAGGTTTCTCACACACGTGTGAGCAACCTTGGAGAAAGGAGTGGGGATAAGGTTGTGAGAACATTTAAGAGAGTTGGGTGGCTCTCTTGGGATGATTTTCTCACACATGTGTGAGCATTCGATTAGGATTAAAAAGGTTAGGAATCACCTTTTAAGAAGGATTAGTGGGTGAATTAGTGGGAAAGTAGGTTTAGAAAGTGGGATAGGTAGGGGTAGGGTAGGCTTAGGGTAGGCTTCTATATTGAATTAGTAGGTTTCTAGGTAGGATTTATATTATTATCCAAATTAGATCTGAATTAATCATAGTTTAGAAGAATTAAGAGGGTGAGGGATCTTTAATAAATGTGAATTTATTAAAAGGGATTTTTTGTGAGGCAAATGTATTTAAATTGAATACATTGGGATAGTATTTATATTGTTTTTAAATACTTAGAAGGGGAACTATTTAATTGATTAAATTAAATAGGTAGATGAATAAATAAGAAATATTAATTTAATTAATATTTTGGATGTCTACAACAAGGATAAAATCTCTACTTGGGCACATTGAAGAGTTCAAAATTACTCATGTAAGGAGAGAGGGTAATGAAGTAGTTGATTCTCTATCAAAGGAAGGAGTGTCATTGAAAGACATGGGAAAATATATACTTGTGGAGGAATTTCAAAACATAAAAGGAGAAACATTTGATGTATGGAACTTGGAGGCAGGGAATGAAAAAGAGGATATTGAATTAGGAAGGGAGGGCATAGGGAAATTTTGAATTAAATAACCCAAAAATTTTTATATATTGGATCCCATTTACCTCTTTATTTAAAACTATTTTTGATTGTTGGAAAGAGCATTCAAATTAATGATGGTGAAGAGTTAATGCAATAGAAAGAAGTGATGCTTGATCCATGTGAATTCATGAGGAAAGTGATGACATATATGTTTCCATTAGTATGTAAAGGAAAACCATCGGTAATGACTATACCAAAAGACAAGTTTTAGCACAACCCGACAGAACAGTCTAGAGTATAAACCGAAGACACAACTTACAAGTGCAAACCAAAAAATTTAACAGTGGAACCCGACAGGAGTAAACTGACAGAGGAACCTGACAACATAGTGCAAACCGATAGAGCAGATTATAGAGTAAACTGAAAGAGTAGACAAGAGAGGAACCTGACAGAGCAAGGGAACCCGACCGAAAGACTTTCAAATCAAACTGAGCATCAGTCACCGAAAGTTAGTTATATCCTGAGAAAAGTGGATTTGACTTCCATGTCAGATAAAATAGTTATGCTTTATATTTAGAGTTTAAATTTTTTTTAAAACCATTTCTTGAGGGACAAGAAAGATAATTGTAAAATTTTTAATCAGTCTAACTGATTAAAAACATGCAAACTAGGAGCTCAAGGTCAAGTTGTAAACCTTTGATCATAGAGTTAAGTTTGTAATAAGTGAAACTAAAAAGGTCAAATCTATTTTATAAATAGATGTGTAATCATTCATTTGAAGTGGATCTGAAGATGAATGTAGCCAAGGAGCACATATATGGATCAGACTGAGAGTTTCAAGAAGCATAACAACAAAAGATGAATTTGGTTATCAAGAACCAAGAATCAAGGCTACAAAGCAACATAGGTATTAATCAATCATATTAGGTGATACATTGTACATGTAATCTTTAATGGATCTGTAATAAGAAATTATAGATTTCATACACTTAGGTCAATGATTATTTTTGTCTACATTCTAACAAGTGTAGCAAATAGAAGAAATACTTTCAAGAAAGGTGGATTTAACAATCCTATTGTAAATATCTTAACTGAGTGCACACTAAACAATGTTTCTAAAGCTCTTAACAGAGTAGACCTTAACTAGTCTCCACATAATACTCCTAATAGGGTAGATCAACAGAAGTGATCGAAATTGTAAGCCTTAACTGACCCCTTCCAATATGTAGATAGTGAAGTTTTTGTGGTTGCCATCCCCACCGTAGTTTTTACCTTCTAATAGGGGTTTTCTGCATTACCATATCTTGTGTTATGTGTTATTAATTTCATGAATTTTATATGAATGTCTACATACAATTAAGATTATGAATTGATATCACACGCATAAAGAAAGAACAACATATATGATCGGTAAAACAAAGATTTGATTACTTAAGGTTAAAGGTTAATTAAATAAAAGTTTTAGAGGTACTGATTCACCCCTCCCCTCTCAGTACATACTTCCCATTATTTCCAACAATTGGTATCAGAGCTAGATCTCTTATTTTGAATGTTTAAAGAATTAAGAGAAAAGATCATACAATGGAGAAGTACAGGCTTGACAAGAGTACTGAGAATCAGAAGTTAGAGATATAGATCTTCTTTGAACAATATAAAGAAGCTAGAATAAAGATGTGATAGTTGCTGGATGAAAGAAATATTATAGCATCTCACTGTAATGAAACATACTACCATGAAGAAGAGATACCATATCTATTTGAGTCTTCAGGATCTACAACTAGCAAAGCATCAGACACATCTAAAGAAAGCATCACAAGTATGAATGAAATCAATCAACATCTATCCGGACAAGTGAAATCTTTGCAAATCGGTCAAGAGACACAGATGGTAAGAATGATTGATGTCATGAACAATTCTAGACAAGCTGAGCAAGGAAGAACACTAGCTATTGATGACATGAGGAAGATTTATGAAAAGCTACAAGAGAAAGAGTCAGAAATATAAGGACTTACATAAAATCTCATGAGATCACAAATCAAATTATTCTTATGAGTCAAGAGGCAAACAAAATGAATACAAAACTCATTGAAAGAATAGAAGCTATCGGTGAGCTAAGAGAAGAAAATGAAAAGATGAAACATGAAGTGAGAATTCAGAAACAACATAATGACATGATCAAGAGAGCTGAAGAAAGAACCAAAAAGATGGATGATTTTCTGGAAGGACAAAGAAGAGTCAACAAAAATACTGAACTAGGGTATACTGAAAATAAAGAATCACCAAACTAAGCTGATCCAAAGAATGTCTACACAAATCTAAGACAAATAATGCTGACATGCAATCACTGTGGAAGGCTAGGCCACACATCAAATGTATGCAAAAGAAAAATGAAAGGTATTCTTAAATCCACATCTTCATTCATAGGGATTTTTTATAAATGTAACAAGAAAGGACATAAAGCATATGAATGTAAATCTGAGGTGAAACAACCAAAGAAGGAAACCTACATGGAGAAATGCTATCATGCTTGTAAAATGCATGGGCATACATCTCTTGAATGCAGGAAGAAGAAAAATCAAGCATGGAAGCCTAAAGAAAATGAAACTTCCTATCAACCGAAAAGAGTCGGTAACCAATATGTTTGGGATTACAACACATGGGAAAAATGTACAACATGTGGAAGATTTGGTCACATAGCTACACACTATATGAGACAATGGACAAGAAAGTCTAGGAGCTAGATTAACCCCAGAATGGCATGTCTACACTTTCATAAAGTTGGTCATATGAGAAAAGACTGCAGAGACCGAGTGACAAAGAAAAGCAACTTTTCCAATGGAAACACCATTGAAGACATCAGGACGATGAGAATAAAATGTGGAGGAAAGCTACAAACACTGATGAAGCTAAACTGAGAAATGCAATTGGTGACACCTTATCCAATGGATCTAGTGACATCACCATCACCACCTATGTAGAACAAGTAAGTATGGAACTGCATTATACCAAGTTATATTTTACATCAGTTTCATTATGCATAGTTATAATACCAAATCAAAATGATTAAAGATGCACTATGGTATTACTTGTTACAATTCTATGAAAAAAATCCCGTCGATCATTAAATAATGAAATGCATCAGTGTACACATAGAGATAAGTTGTCAATACTTACCGAGAATCGTCAGTTAATGTATAAAGCTAAGTTTCTAAGTACAAACCAAGATCCATCGGTAATCATGAAAGTTGACATGTTGTCTTCGCCAAATACCAAAATTTTTCAGTTGATGTAATAAGTTGATAGCTGCCCCAAAGCATCATGTTCTTGCCAAGAATGTTATTTGTGTATCACCCGATGACTCCGTCTTCACATACTGAGAAGTGGTTGAACATTAATGACTCAAATTAGGGCAAAGTCTATAAATAGACAATGAAAGGGTTTCATTTTTCACCAAGCGACCAAAGCAAAGAGATAGAGTGAAACCTGAGCACAAAGTGACCCGAGTGTAGAGCGCCTACAAATTGACTCCCTACATTCCAAATAGATTCCTAACAGCCACAGAGGTTGAAGTAAGTAACAAAGATAACTAAGGACTCTACTTTCATTTACGACAAAAAGCCCTAATTTAAGAAATGATGGCAACTACACCAAGAACCTCAAAAATAAAGAATGCTAAGGAGAGTAAGGTTATTCTGATAAAGAGTAGTATAGGTGAGGAACCTAAGTATAAAATCTATCCAGAGGTTGCCTCACAACTCGATGACTCTAGAGAAGTTTCTAGAATTCCACCTAGGGTTTTGTTGATTGAGGTTGTTAGATCCTACATTTATTGCAAGATCATAGAAATTGGAGATCTTGAAGTTGAGAAAGCTTACAAGAAGCTTTACAATGATGATGGAACCATAAAAGATGAGCACAAGAATATTGAGGTAAAAGGGCTCACAAATTCCCTATGGTTCCCGAAGGAGTTCAAAACCAAATAGATTCGGTTAGTGCTAATAAGACTGCACGAATGAAAGATGTGGCTAGATGAGCCTAAACTGATAACCATGGATGTTATACATGCTATTACCAATTATTTCATAACCAAGAAACCCAAAGCACTGAAACACCCTCCTCGAGTTGACATTGAGAAGAACACAGGAGCTGCATGGGATGGAAGAGGATTAAAGGTATCCACCATCACCGATGATAAACTAAAATTTGGAGCATGTGTCTTAGGATACAAATTATTTTAGGCTAGCAGGATGAACAGTATTGCATTCAGAGCAGTGGATACAACACATAAAATTGTCAAGAAGGGATTACAGTTGGACCTATTATAACTACTACTTAGACAATTAGATGAGAACATGAGGACAATCAAGTCTGCAAAGACCAACTCATATAAATTTGAATCTCTGATAATGTGTATATTTTTCTACTTCCAAGAAACCTTCCCATCTATCAGTAATGTGAAAAGGGACACTACCCGACCAGTGACAGTTCAAATAAGTGAATTCATCAAGTCACTTGGAGACAATTTTGAATTAGTAATGGATGAGTATTTCTCTGGGTTCAAAGAGAGAATGAAAAAGAGAATTAGGATACCATAATAACTGGTACAGAAATACAAGACTGACATTTGTTTCTTGGTGGACATTGATACCACCCTAATCAAACCAGCTATACCGAGGATAGCTTGGTTAGCTCCACTTGACTATGAAGTCAATATAGATCAAGTAAAAAATGCTATTAAAGCAATGTTGAATGAACCATTGGATAAATCACAACCAAGGTTTGGAACCTTTGAAGAAGCCAAGGAAAGAATCAAATCAAGCTTAGTTGTGAAGAAGATTGATAGGAAGAAGGAAAAAATGGTAAAGAC
Source organism: Thuja plicata (assembly GCA_018584345.1). Classification (NCBI taxonomy): domain Eukaryota; kingdom Viridiplantae; phylum Streptophyta; class Pinopsida; order Cupressales; family Cupressaceae; genus Thuja; species Thuja plicata. The sequence goes on along the minus strand of MU224286.1, from coordinate 543,129 downwards.
ATTGGAAAATAAGCTATCGGTCAATGAGGAAGAAAATGAAAAGACAGAGGAAATTGAGGGTCAGTCACCCATCAGTGAAGTAGACAAGGTGAGTGACTTAGAGTCAACAAAGTCTAATGCACCCCCACCCCCAAAGAAGGCAAGGACAATAGCTACTCAGAGGACAAGGAGACAAATAGTAAAGACAAGCTCACCATCTCTTAAGAAAGGTCAAGTAAGGACCTACAAAAGAAAACCTCAAACCAAACAGACCAAAGCACCAAAGAGGAGAAGGAAATTAATCCTAACCAAGGAAGATATCAAAGATACTCAGCAAGATGAATCTGTCCAAACAAAAAAGAGAAATATTACTAAAACTATTGATGAGATATGTGAGTCAATTGCAAAAAGAGGTGGCTTAATCAACACCAAAGTTAGAAAATGGCTAACACTAGAGCCTGAAGATCATACAAATATTGAGGAGGCACTCATCAAAATAATGATCAACTTTAAATATGTACCCATACAATTTGATGATGAAATGACAAAAGAAATACATAAAATATTATCTGCCAGATGGAATTATGCATTAAAGAATGAGAAGGAGATAAGGGAAAGAGTCCTAGTTTCTCTTATGCTTCCCAAATCCAAAATGGAGGAAATTGAAGAGATGATGAAGAAACATGGACATTATTTCTCACCCAAGTTGAGAGCTTACAAGGTTCTAGAGGCAGGCTTATAGAGATAGATACGGAAAGTAACAAAATTTGGAGTAAAATACTCAATAGACCTACTAAGGAAGCAAGCCTCGAGAAAAAATTACCTCTCACAAATGAGCCACACAATAATGACTCTCAGGATAAACCTAGCCCAAAGAATATCCTTATAAATGACACAAAGGATGTCACAACAGTAGAATTGGAAAAAGAAGCCAACAAGGATATGGATGTTGCTAATGAAACTTGGCCAAATAATACTATCATTGATATTACTAATGATCCTGCAAATGAGGTAAAGGGAGATGAATATATTACTATTACATCTGATCAGCCCAAGGATCAAGATACATTTGTTGATGTTGTACAAGTAAACATACCAGGCCAGATGCCATTATTGATTCAAGTAATCCATAAAATCTCACAGAAGGAGAAGACCATTGAGCCCGATGCAAGCATACCCGAGGATGCAGGAGAAGGAGAAAAGAAAGACACAACCGATGGACAAAATTTCATCAGAGGGGATCAAAATGTAACATGTGAAGATCTCAAAAAAAAATGTAGATCAAACAGAAAAAGTAACACAAATGAAAAATGCAGATGAAGTGCAGAAGGATACTGGTGAAGGAGACAAAACCAAAGATGCCACTCCTAAGGACACCAAAGGAGATGCTACAGGTAATGTAAAGGTTGATGTGGAGACATCCACTCACAAAAAGAAGGTAGAGACTGAAACACAACAAAAAAAGGCACTACTCCACCAATAACCTCATCTAGCACATCAGACCAAGCAGAGAAGATGGCTATGGTTCTGTATACAGGTGCATCTCAAAAGAAAAAGAAAAAGAAAAAAAAGAAGAATAATTTGGAGGTCACACTTGACGAGATCATAGAAATACCAAAGTGTGATCCAACCACTTTAGATTTTGAATCACTCAAAGAATATGGAAATATTTGTCAAAGGAAAGCTTTGCAAGAAAATCTTAAGAAGGAGCATCGAGACTCCTCAGTACTGGAAACCACAAGGGATATCTTAAACTAGATAGTTATCGACACTGATGTTGATCACAATGCACCTATCTTAGATCAACTTGTCCTTATCACCGACGCCATCAAAACATAGAATGTGGATGAAAAAAAGGTGATTGAGGAACGAGAAAAACAAAAGTTCCAATACAAACTAGCATAAAAGATATCAACCAAGAAGTGGCAGAGAAAAAGGTAATACTTTTACAACTAGCCAATGAATTGGATCCAATCATTACTAAATCTATTTCCTTAATACAAAAATTGTGCACTTTGGATAAATTCACTAAGGACAATAGTGAAAAGATAACAAAGTTAGATTCAAATCTAAATACCAGAGCACACGGTCTAACCAAAGATGATAATGCAATTAAATTGCATTATGAGAAGATAATAGAGATAAAATTATTAAGGCAAGAAATTTGGGAAGCAAAATCACAATTCAGAGAAGAGGTTATTGAGCTACAGGCTTAACTTTTACTGAACCTCACACTTCTGCACAAAACATAAGTTCAGAAAGACAGCTAATTGCCACCCTTGAGATGTCTGTAGCAGACAACATCTACGACATGCCTGCCAAGATTACACTAGAGAATATGGCTCTTGAAAATCTAAAGGAGAAATGGGAGAAGATGATAGAGGAAATGAAGACCTCTCACTCTCATATTTTTGATAAGCTATAGGTATACACCTTTTCCCTTACTATCAAAAAAGGGGGAAAAAGAAAATGATATGTACAATAAGGGAGAAGGATATGTATAGTACATAAAGCAAAAAGGGAAACGACAAGGTGTAAAGGAAGAAATAGTATAAAGACAAGTATACATACACATATACTATACTATATCGACATATGCATAGGGGAAGTCATGAAATGACTAAGTAATATACACTTGCACATATCAGTTTTTGATACTAATGTCAAAGGGGGAGATTGATGACATATATTTTTCCATCAGTATGCAAAGGAAAACCATCAGCAATGACTACACCAAAAGACAGGTTTTAGCACAACCCGATAAAATAGTCTATAGTATAAACTGAAGACCCAACTTACGAGTGCAAACTGAAAAAGTTAACAGTGGAACCCGACAGGAGTAAATTAATAGAGGAACCCGATAGCACAGTGCAAACTGACAAAGTAGATTACAGAGTAAATTGAAAGAGAAGATAAGAGAGGAACCTTATAGAGCAAGGGAACCTGACTGAGAGACTTTCAGATCAAACCGAGCATCAGTCACCGAAAGTCAGTTATATCCTGAGAAAAGTGGATCTAACTTCCACGTCAGATAAAATAGTTATGCTTTATATTTGGAGTTTAGATTTTTTTTCAAACCATTTCTTGAGGGACAAGAAAGATAATTGTAATTTTTTTAATCAGTCTAACTGATTAAAACATGCAAACTAGGAGATCAAGGTCAATTTGTAAACCTTTGATCATAGAGTTAAGTTTGTAATACGTGAAACTAAAAAGGTCAAATCTATTGTATAAATAGATGTGTAATCATTCATTTGAAGTGGATGTGAGGATGAATATATTCAAGGAGAACATCTATGGATCAAACTGAGACTTTCAAGAAGTAGAACAACAAAAGATGAATTTGGTTATCGAGAACCAAGAATCAAGGCTACCGAGAAACAAAGGTATTGATCAATCACATTACATGATACATTGTACATGTAATATTTAATGGATATGTAATCAGAAATTATAGATTGCATACACTTAGATCAATGAGTATTTTTGTCTAGATTCTAACAAGTGTAGTAAATAGAAGAAATCCTTTTAAGAAAGGTGGATTTAACAATCCTATTGTAAATCTCTTAATAGAGTGCACACTAAATAGTGTTGCTAAAGCTCTTAATAGAGTAGAACTTAACCAGTCTCCACATAATACTCCTAACAGGGTAGATCATCAGAAGTGATCAAAATTGTAAGTCTTAACTGGCCCCTTCCAATCTGTAGATAGTGATGTTTTTGTGGGTGTCATCCCCACCACAGTTTTTACCTTCTAACAGGGGTTTTCTGTGCTACCATATCTTGTGTTATGTGTTATTTCTTTCATGAATATTTCTATGAACGTCTACATTCAATTAAGATTAAGAATTGATATCACATGCATAAAGAAATAACAACATTTATGATCGGTAAAGAAAATATTTGATTACTTAAGGTTAAAGGTTAATTAACAAAAAGTTTTAGAGGTACTGATTCACCCCTCCCCTCTCAGCACATACTTCCCATTATTTCCAATAGAAAGATAGTCGTATGATCGACCTAGATATGTATTATGTGGAGGTATCATTGTAAGTATTGGAACTTGGACTTGAAGTGTCTAGATTAGGAAATTAGGAAGCATGGTTGGTGAAAAGAGAAACAATTGATTTCTTTGTAGAATTGGGTAGTAAACTAGTTTCTAAGGGTTTGAAGTAGAGAGTGAGTAAAGTGATTATGGAGGCAAATTTCTGCTTGGATACCCAGAATCAAGTGCAGGATTTCAAAGGGGAATTGAAGATGAAGAGATTGAGAGGAATTTTCATCATTAACAATCTGTGGTTCTGGCAATGTGTTGATCTAATTCTAGGAGAGGAATTCTTCAAAACAAAGCATAGGTTTAGAAAAAAACATTGACATATCCTGAGCCTTTTTGGATTGGGGTCTTTAGGTAGGAACGAGGGAGGAGGCCTTGTGGGAAATGAGGACATGTGTAAAGATGCAGTGGTGCGGGGGTTGTTTTCCATAATAGGCATGGAAGAGTTGGGTGTTAGTCTAAGGAAATATGAGTGCTATGGAGATTGGTGGAAGGTACTATAGAAAAATTCAAACCATTTTTTATTTGGATCATGACCATGAGAAAGGAAATACAAATTACACAGGCTTGTGGTAGATGGGAAATTCTTAAGGAAGTGATGTTAGAGCTGGAATAGGAAAAAAGACAGAAGGAAAATGGGACGAGGAAGTATAAAAAGGCTCAAAATGACAGAAAAGGAGGATTGTTAATCTGTACTAGACATGGTATACTTTAGTGGTGAATATTTGCCAATGGAGAATATTGTTAGTAATAACTGAGAGGGGGGGTGAATCAGTGGCCTTAGAAATTTATCCAATTTAAACTTTAATCCACCAATCAATACTTCTCCAATTATTAAGTCCCTATAAGATGTATGCCTTTGAAATACTTAAAACAAATAACTGTTTGTCGATTTACCTTGTCTGTCCTTATTCTCCTTGATAACCGATAAGCAGTAAACTGTATTTACTGATACTCAGTAAATATGCAAAGTATACCAGTCAATCCATAAATGCATATGTAGAATGTAAAACAATAAAGTAATGAACCATACACATATAACACAAGGATTTTAATGTGGAAACCCTGTTAAGGGAA